>JAQFYM010000559.1:0-59129 GCA_034694785.1 Agrenia bidenticulata | reverse complement strand
GACTACTGTACAGCAAGCACTGACCTTTCCGTTTCTAGCTAGAGGACCGTTTTAACACGGGCCTTGGAGTTACTAGTCTGAAATGATTTCATAGACGGACTTTGGGAATCTCACTTACCCCCGTTTTTTTTCGTGATAATTTATTTATCGTTAATTCTGTGAGTCTGCTGCAATTGATATCAATGATTTTTTTTAATCTGAAAAAACATTCTTACTGATTATATATTTTTAATGCCGCACCGTTGACATTGGCTGGTCGTGGACAGTGTGATTTTTAAATAGTAAAGAGATTTCTAAGGGACGTGAGATTTTGGCTTGTTTGAAAGTTGTTTGTATTTGCTTATGGCAATCTTGCACTTACGACACACATCCGTTTGCTTAAATTAGTTTGGCTTTTGGTAAGTAATATTGGCTATTTCTGGAAGGAAAATAATCGTGGGCAGTCAATATCCCAAAAATGTAAGCTACACGGGCTTTTTGTTTATTTTTCGTACAGGAAAGTTATTAGAATCATTTGAATAAAATTTAAAGCTCACAATGCAGAATAATAAACGAATCCTGTACTTAAAAAAATTTTGCAGACATGGTCTTTGGCCCAATTGCTTGGATAAGTTCCAAGATGAGCTACATCGGTTGGCAGGTTGACCCGTTGGGGCTACCCATATGGGGTATACATGAAATGCATATAAATCGTTGAAATTCGGTACTGTTGTTTTGTTGGACCGAACTAGCGATAATTTGCAATATTCGAGAAATTGGTTGCTTTATTAAACATAAGTTTTAAAACGTCGAATTGGGTAGTGCAGTGATAAGATGATAGACAATCGAATCGGAGTCGGGCTCAGTGAAGTTGTACAGGGAAGTTTTTCTGATTACACACCGAGGGATTTAGATATGTAAGCATATCAAAAACCATGTTTTTTTAATTCAAAACTTCTGGAATCCCAACACTCATACGATTAAAATTGCTTGCATTTAAAATAGTGCATGGGAACTTGGACGCAGTGTACCGTTCTTAATTTTGGTTAACATGTACAAAAATACTGCAAGGACTTTTAATGTCTTTGATAAGTTTATGCATTTCGGATATTCTGTAGATTTTGTAGCAATAGAGTATAATCAGAGCTACTAGAAAATTCAGGTGAATGTTTCCGTTTTGATAGCAGTTCCAGAAGCCCATGATGGAGAGGAGCATGAGATTGAAAATTTGTAAAATTATCCAGGTTAAACAACTTCTTGGTCGGAGCTGTACTACCAATAAAATTTCATACAAGTAACTGAATTGTTAACATTATTCAAGTCTGGTCACAATAAAAAAATAAGCGTACCTCAGGTTCCAGAGAAAAGTGCAAAATAATGGCAAAGAGGTCCAAAGTGAAGTGGAGGAGAGGTAGACCGAACCAGAATGGGTGGTCTGGTAATATAAGTTTTTAAATATCCTACATTTATATGTACACGGTATGGTAACAACAGATTTTTTAATTGGTCGTATTTACCTTTAATGTAATAGCAGGCTTCATCCAATGGCAATATGGCTTCAGAACTAAAACTAATGTCAAAACTCAAAAATGTGCAAGCAGTAAACCCTGCGTGAATATATTTTTAATAAAAAGAAAGTACAAGTAAAACTGGAAATTTAAAAAAAGAATGACTCACCATTTCAAATCTGGCAAATTCTTTTGTCCGGGCTACAAGTTCAAGTGCCCACACCTCCATGGAAAAAGGTTGCAATCTGTTCATATTGAGTAACGGTAAAGTAATTACTTGGGACCTATTTCTACACTGAATCTGTGAATCATGGAAATCAAATGAAAACATTTGGTCTCTGATGATCTCGGATTAAAGGATGAAACTGTTGATCCATCCACCTATCTTGGATAAAAGCGATTTGATTGTCAAAATCGAGAGTAACTTTATACCACTTTATAGCTTATCTAGTTTATTTAGTTTTACAAGTTTATGTTGTATCATTGACATCGTAACATTGCAAAGTAGATAATTACATCTAGAACCAAGATCTTACCCGATTTAACGAATCAGTCTGTGTATTCAAAGAGGAAATTTTGCCTCAATTTTAGGCACCCTTATTTATTATATTTTAGGGATGAGTAAAAAAAAATTTTTTTTCGTTGATCCATAGGCATGTATTTATATGTTTTTTGTATTGTTTCTCGTTTTGCTCGTGAAATAATATTAGATTAGATTAGAATTATTTGAAAGGTCGAAATGAAATTCCATCCTAAACGAAGGTGCCTGGAATCAAACCAGGAACTCTTTTACAATAAATAAAAGTTTAATATAGTGTAGAGTAGCCGCGCAGATTTATTTGCATCGATAACTACAGCGGAATACTTTTAAAACCTTTAACCTTGGTGCCATTGTGTTCATGCTATTTTTTTAATTTCCCTGATTCAGAGTGCAATATAAACTTAATATTTTGTTCTTTTAAAATTAAAAGCCTCATTCTTTCTGTAGAAGTAAAACTAATTGCTCTCCCTGAAATAGATTTTGATATTTTCTCATGAAAAATTTCGTGTGTCAAATTATGTGTTTCATGGTCAACCCTTGGTGGTAGGGGCTTGAACAAAGTTTTGAAAATCTGTCGGGTTATTCGGAATTTTATGGTAAAACAACAAGATGAATAATCCCTTCTTCCTTCCAGCAAGGCTTCGGCATCATCTGTATCCTACCCTGCACCTCATAACTTTAATATAGCAAGCACATTTTGTCAATATTACTCAGTCAAAACTGACAACTCGAGTCTAAAAGATCTGAAAGTAAACACAGATGCTTTTAAGCCATAGCACTAGACAACCGTTTAAAATCCCTCCCTCATGATTCTTAAAATCTCATCGGAGACTACAAATATGTATATAATGAATTTATTCAAAATAAACATCAACAACTAATATCGATATTAAATCTTATCAGCAGGATACCTTTATCGGCCAACGTTAGTAACATTACCAAGGGATCAAATATCCCGAGGCTTCAATAGTACTATGGAATTTCATGTCACAACGGATTACTAATCAATCCTATGCTCTGCAGTTCAAGGTGGCACCCAGCGATTGTCAAAAGTAACTCACCATAATTCTCGGCGTACAAAAAACCCAAATGACCATAATAAAATTCAACAAAAATGCAATCAGGAAATAATAATTTTGGGCTGAATTAGTTTCAACTTCATAACGAGCTGTACATCTTGTGACAAAGTTTAATTTTTCCCTAAGGATTTTTTAATTATAGCTAAACATTTATTTCCTTAAATAGTGAAACATACTATACACACAATCCACCCCTGACAAATGTCAATGCCACCCAGAACAAAGACATGCGAACATTTCCACTCCAGGTGAAAGAGGAGGTGTTCCGCAAATTGTAAGCTAATCTATACCCCATGCGTGTCTGCATATATTACGTGTGTCCTCATATTTACATTATATCACAAGTGCGTTTCTTCGCACCGCCATCCTGCCAAAAACACATCATGGCGAAAATTGCAATCCCCTATTTCAAAACTTCCCATTAGCCCTAAAAGAAAAAAATCTCCACTATACCAAACCAATAGACTATTCCCTATTGTTCAAATACAAACGAGCAAAAAAACCTCAAGTCAGCGTCAGCTAACAAAAATAATGAGATATTGAAACAATTTTTTGAAAACAATTTCGACGAAACACATTCTCCATCGAAGTAGTTAACTACAATCCATTGAAAAGCCGAAAAGGGATTAGGCAGTAGGGAATTAGTAGTTTGTCAAGATGTGAACTGAAAGCATGAGGACAAGCTGTAAAAGTCATTACCAAACCATAATAGTGTTAAACAATGCTGATCAATATGTGTTTGAAGTTACCATAAGTTCAAAACCCTTGTGTCCCCTCGTAAATAAGCATACACATACTTCCAACCACTTCCAACTTCCAACCAATTTCAGAGAAAAGAAATATGGAGGAACTCCATGCTGGTCTGAAATTAGGTAAACTTTTTTTCCTAGTGGCAAAAAGCAAGCATGTGGATGTGGATCCATTTGATTACATA
This sequence comes from Agrenia bidenticulata, assembly GCA_034694785.1. Taxonomy (NCBI): domain Eukaryota; kingdom Metazoa; phylum Arthropoda; class Collembola; order Entomobryomorpha; family Isotomidae; genus Agrenia; species Agrenia bidenticulata. The sequence continues at coordinate 55,088 of JAQFYM010000559.1, read as the reverse complement.
TAGATATATACATATATATAAATTCAAGAAAAATATTTAGATTCCAAGGGTAAGGATACACAAGCCCAAGCTGTAATTTCATAACTGGTTAGTAATAGTAGTAATAACTATAGGAGGTAAAGGGTTACAATAATCACCCTGCCTCCCGTCCCTTCCACCTATACTCTAAATCTATGTCGTAGTACTCGTAGTCCTCACCCACACCGGTCTCTCAAGATGTGGACCAAAAAGTTTAAGAGAAGCTCATATTTGATTCGATAACCTCTGAGAATGATTAAAGATGATAAAATAATGAAGGAATCCCTTTTTCTATTCTTAACCCTTTCGGCAATTGGTTAATGAGCCCATACCACGATTACCACACGCTTTCCCCCGATTCTCAAATACAAATTACAATTTACAATACAGTCAACTAAAGGGAGAGGAGCATAAGTCGAGGTGGTAAAATAAAGGCTCCTCTCTATACTAATGTGTGTATGCATTCTTCTTACAACATATGATAAAAGCTAGAAGCCCATAGTTTAAAACATTACATTGTGCTCACGAGGGTATAGTCGGAGATGGGACTTGGTATACATGAAAAGCCTCTCGTATGTATTTCTAATGATAAGCAGTGGTGGCATCGTCAGCACTCAGCAGCAGCAGTAGGTAAGTATGATCCCAGAAAAGCTTGTTCTTCTTTCCTATGATATGAAGTGGGCATGTATTTCATATATGTTGCTGGTGAATGACGGATGCCTCCCCGAAGTTTCTCGGCCTGGTGGATGGAACAAGACTCATCATACTGGATACTGGATTTGAAACCATTCGTATTCAAGAGCATGGGTTGATATATAAATATGTTCGGGACGAGAAAAAAAAGTTTTTTTTTGTCTCCTCGTATAGTTTGAAAGCTGTAGAATAGAGGAATATAGGAAAAGTCTCTCCCAAACGGAATGAGGATGGCCAAAGGGCCTACCCTACAACTTTCTTTGTTTTGCCCCAACAGCATCATCCCATCCTCCATAATCCAATCCATGTCCATCCACTAGAGATAAAAACTTCCCCTTATAATACAGTCAAATAAAATCAAGAACTTTAGTTACTACTCATCAGGACTACAAGTCCGAATTGGAAAGGGTTCTTGGAGAATCTTCATAGAGACATCACATTATAAATCCAATTAGAACATTACTGCCAGAGTTTATTTGGAATCTTTGAACGATTGTCGAAAACTGAGTCACCTTTTTCTCGACCCTTTTGGAATGTAAAGTTTATAAAACTTTGTAGAGTGTAGTTTGTATTATTTTTTTCGCCCTTGCTCATTCCCTACCTATTTCCTACGTAGTCATGTAGTGAGACGGGGATAAGCGTGTAATATAATTTACTCAATTTAAAGTTTACAAACTCTTTTAATCTGACTCATATGTTCTATGTCATGTTTGCTCAAAAGTGAGAGAATGTTTTGGTGACAAGAGAGAGAGAGAGAGAGAGAGAGAGAAATATGTGGGAATTGAAATGTTGAATTATATTGTTTTATTCATCTTGTGCCTGAAATAGATTATTACCAACGGATAGAGATACTTTCAATACTAACGAAATAGATTTATTTTTACAACGTCAGACGTATTTCACCTGAAAGTAATTCCTAAAAAGATTATAAGGCTGGAAAAATGTGAGCGGTGTAAGGGAGAGGATAAAAGGTGAAAGGGTTTATAGTATTTTAAGGGTTTAAAATTTAATTGCGATTAAAGTTATAAAGCACAGTTGAAAGAGGTTAGAATTTAGATTTATGTAAAGATTGAAGATCAAGGAGAAGCCATAAATCATAACGTGCCTAAATTTATTGTTAAACTCAAAATATACACACCGGCAAGAGAAAGTAGAATATTTTTTAAGCAGGAGTTACATAGCCGATTGAATTTTTATACAAAGAATTATAATCAGCATCAACAGTAGATTGTTGTTTGCTCGTTCCATAGTTAATAGTAATTAATTAAAATGAACGCCACAAGAAAGGTGAAGCTGAAGGATATAACTGCGAATCTAACTTGTCGACTGTGCGAAGGGTATTTCATCGAAGCTACAACGATTATTGAATGCCTCCACTCTTGTAAGTTTCACATATTATAATAACATTTGAAAAACATTGAATTCTTTAAAAAAAATGCATATTGAAATGTATAATTTTATATTTTTAAATAGTTTGTAAAAGCTGCATTGTAAAGCACTTGGAGAAAAGCGAGTATTGTCCAGTTTGTGATGTCCAACTTCATTCCACCAAGCCGTTGTGTAGCATTCGGTCGGATCAAATGCTCCAAGAAATCGTCTACAAATTGGTCCCTGGCCTTTTTCGAAGTGAGTCTAGGAAACATTTAGTAGTTTAGAAAAGCAGGAAGATCAAGTGATTGTGAACCTGAAATGTTTATTTTATTTTATTGCTCAACAGAGGAAATGTCCCTTCGCCGAGAGTTCTACGAAAGCCACCCGGAATTCACTGCAATAAGTCAAATGGATGCGGGTCAAGTTTTTAATGAGCTGTACATAACATCAGATGACATCATTCATCTATCTTTGGAGTATTTTACAGATGATCCCAAGTTCCAGGTAAATTCAGCTCAATTAACACCTCTATTGTTTTGGCTGAAATTTTATTTTTGATTTTATAATTCAAAATTCCACAGGACAACACGACAAGATACCTGAAATGTCCAGCAGCCGTAAGTATCTCCATCCTTAAAAAACTTGTCCAGGGGAAATTCGACCTCAGCAGCAATGTGGAGATCGATGTCATGTATGGAGAGCGAATTCTTCCCGATGAATTTCTTCTTATGGACATTGCCTACAAGTATTCATGGACAAACGTACGTTGGGCTGATTCTTGGCTATGATTTAACTTCCTTATATATCCCGTTTACTATTTCAGTACTATGACCCCAACTTGTTTTTAATTTCAGAATGGGAACAAGCCACTTCAGTTGAGCTATCGCGTCAAAGGTTTATCACCACCGATAGGGTCCAATCACAATTCAAATAAGTTGCCAACACTTCCTTCAACCAAGACTCCTGCTTCTCAAATAAAAGGCAGACGATCTCGAGCCAGTGCTGATTCTGATGTCACTAGATCCGAAATTCTTAAGTCATCCAATAGGAATCTATCCATTGACGCCGATACTAAAGCTCAAATATCCGCAGTAACTCCTAAGCTAACTCCGAATGGGAAGGTGAGAGGACGGAGAAAGCGGTGTTTGACTGACGACGGTGGTAAAACCCCGGTGGAGAATAAGAGGAAGAAATCGGGGAAAAACACTCCAGCGAAGGACTCTAAAGAAATGGAATCCCAGTCCGAGTCACCGATTTCAAAATCAATGGAAACAGGCAATAACACAGAAAAAGAAGTGCAGCTTCGAATAAGTGAGAATGGTGTTATCAGTGCAAAAAGTATTTTATCCGGAGAGGAGAAAATAATACTCGGGAGCTTATTAAAATCTCCTTCTAAAACTCATGGGCCCTCGACACCCTCTGCTGATAAGTCCGAACTGTCAAATGGTTTTTCTATGAACAAAAACAATGAAAAAACTACAAATTCCTCTGACGACTTGCCTAAGGCTAATGGAATCCCATTGTCACAACCTAATACAATTCTCAAGCATCCACTATTAATTAACAATTCCATTGGTAAGCCTAATTACGTGAAATTACATATTCCCGTCGTACCAGCAACAAGCCACAGTCCTACTTCAAGCAGCAGCCAGAAGCAACTAACAAACGGGAATATCAACGGATCTCCTACTGCCAAAACTCCAGCATCCTCTCCACAAAAGCTGACTCCCATGAAGAGAAAACTTCAGGATAAAGCTGTTAATGGAAATGGTTCTACTGGAACTGTGGCCAATCATACGGAATTCGAAGACAAACAAGCCAATGTTAAAAAAGCTTTGATTGACTTGGAGAAGAAGTTGTACACGACCATTTCCAAAGGTAGCCTCAGCAAGCTGCCAGGAATGCTGGGGATCAACAATCGGCCGACACAAGATGAGCCACTGGTTCATAACACCGTTGGAACCAACGGGACCAACGGGAGTCACAGCATCCAGCCATCTCAATCTCAGTTAAATGGAGGTCATTTGCAAAATGCTTTTCCATTCCCTTTATCTTTTGGGTCTTCTGGAATGACAGTGAACCTGATTGCATCTACAACGAGCTGCTCAAGTGCCATGGGAAGTATCACCTCTCCGATAAGCAGCTCTCCACCCCAAAAGAAATTCGCTCATCATACAACGGTCGTGAATGGAGATCTGAAATTTACAACAGGTCCAAGGCACATACTACCCTCCCCTTCAAACGAGACGAAACCCCCAGGATCCGTAGCTTTGTCCCCCAAGAAGCCTCCAAAGTTTTTCAAGTCACGTCATTCCTCTACGTCTCTCTCTGGGACTCCAAACTTACCTGACAGCGAAACTCAAGTCAAAAAGGAGTCTGGAACGAAAAATGTCAACGAGATCTTGAATAAACATTTCAATTTTGGACAGACACCCACTGTCATGAACTCTTCACCCTGCAGTATTGGAGGAGCTAATACGATAACGACCCCCTCCGGAATGGGGAGCTCGCATCTTCAGAACCAAGCGTCAAGGCTCCAATCACAAGTCACAAATTCCTTCGACCCTATGAACTTACAGCTGAATCAATTGCAAATGAGTTTAATGGCAGCGTCTTCGGGAAGTAACATGCCCATGACACTCGTCCCCTTCGTCACAAGTAATTACTGCTCCATGCCTTTCATGAACTCGAGGTCACCTTTCAGCATGAATACGAACCTTTCCTCGCATCTCCCTTCATTTCCCTTCAACTTTCCAGGGATGAGTAGCCCAGCCTTCACTCAGTCCCAGCCATATTCTTCTGGGATTGTGAACGGAGCCATGAACGGAGGTCATCATCTCCCAGCCCCTATTTCACTCAAAGTCCCAAATTCCACAGCAGATGATGGGAAGAACAACGGGAATCATTTCCTGGACTTATCTATGAACAAAACTAACGGCAAATGTAGAAGTAGTAGCAACGGGCCCCCACAAGAAGAGCCGTTGTCTTTGAAAAAATCCATTAGTCCCAAGACCCCATCCCCATCCACGAACTCAAAGATAGGAGGATCAGAGAAAGGGAGTAAAATCGAAAAGGTGATTTCGAAAATGAACGGTCCCTTAAGTTTAGTCACAAAAGGTAAAACCTCCCCAGGACTTGACGAGAGAAATGGTTCGAAATTAATCATTGTCGAGTCACCCTCCAATGACATGGGGGCTAATGACGGATCAGCAAACCTTAAGGAAACTAAAACCTCATCGAATGCCAAGATAAATATTGATGCAGATATTCAGCCTAAGCAACCAGTCACGAGTTCCAATAATGACAAAGGTGAAGGTGACAGTACCAAAGAGGTTTCAAGTCCAGTAAAGTCTCAAGATAAGATGCCTAAAAAGTTACACAATGGTCACCCGGACAATTCCTCCTCCGATGTCTTGTCCAGTCAGTCCAGTGCCTGTCAAGAGAGACCGTCCGAATTGGTTGACAGCTCACTGAAAGCCAATGGAAATGTCTGTAAATTATTCAAGAAAGGTGGAGATGAGAAAATTACAGAAGAGAAAATGGAAGTTGATCCTCCTCTGATTTATAATTCCGTAGTCCCCGAAAATGGAAACATATCCAAAAATCCAATAATCCCATCCTGCAATAATAACAACAGCCCGCCTGAAATTTCCCAGACCTCGTCCACCACTGGTGCCTAGAAAGTTTGTATTCATTTCCATTTTCGATTGCTAATTGTAGGCTCGTCTGATTTTGTTACACGGGGGTAGCATTGATTTCCCCCGATTTTTTTCTCTCGGAAGTTTGCATATAATATCATCGATGATAAAAGACAAAAAATTACCGCGTTCCGTTCTCCGTTGTAGTAATTAAAGAATTCAAACAGTCATTACCCAGCGTTTTTCTATAGAGATGATGCTAGTATAGTTTTTAAATAGTAGTTTAGCCAATTTATTAATGATTTCTTATTGTGACTCGTCTCTTCCTTCATTGACCTTAATGTCCCTTTGAAAAATCTTCTTTTACGATAATTCAGCTTATGAAAAAGGGATTTTTTTTACAAGACATATGCCTTCATAAATTGTAATTGCTCAGTACTTGGAAACTAAAACTGTGTTATGTTTCTCGTACCTTCCAACAACTATTCTATTCTGAATGCAGAGAAAATGTCGATGGTAACTCAACTACATATCTATCCTATTACTATAGCCTCCTTGGATATAAACTATAAACTTTCCTCTCACTTACATCCTATGAAAATATGTGATTCGTAGATCATCAAGATTTAATAAGAAAAATATTAGACGAGATTTAAAATATTTAATAAGATTTAAAAAAAAAAAACTATTTTCAGCTAATGACACTTGAATAGCTTAGCGATATAAGTCTGATCCACTTCCAAGGGGCAAAATTATATCTCCTTTATACATAAATTGTTAATACTTATAAATTAAATATTAAAATACTGATTCATCAATCTCTCAAATTGTTGACTCACCAAAACAGGGTATTTTTATAAAGACAGAGAGACCTCTCTCTCTCTTTCTTAACTTAACCAAACTGAACATCTTCTTTTTTAAATAGTAAAATGTACTTATATAAAACAGTTGTAACTCACCCGTGAAAGGAGCCGTTGTATTTGTAATCCAGATACTGTTTACTACTCAAATGTTACAAACGATGAATATCTTTATGCCAATTATGAACTGAATAAAATTACATTGCAAACAGAAAACTACCGCTTTCAATCAGCACAATGTACTTGTCCCTCCAGGAAACAAGGTAAATTTATTACCTCGAGATTCTACAAAGTTCAACAGCAGGTTATTACACCCTCTAGTTAAGACATACGAAAAACTGTCGGCGACTTTTTATTTTAAGGCCACAAATCATAAGAAATTTTCACGAGTGACAAGTCTGCATATCAATCAATCTTTAATTGGCTTGTTACTATTACGTGCATCACTATTCAAATCATATCAAAGAGTCATGAGTACATCCTAATCGTTCCCATGTTGTTCTCGATCTCTAGGGATAAGGATGACCACCTATAGTTTTCCTCAACACACATGTATGACCTACATGAAAGTGATGCACAATTCCCAAGGATTCGCTCCAGTATGGAGCATTGAGATTGAGAAGAGATAAGGGCAGGAAAAGCGTAGTTATCTCCAGATGACGAGCGTACTTAGGAAGATAGAGAGACCCAAACGGTTCTAATTAATTGACTTAAGGACCGGAAGGAGCCGGTGAATCAACAAAATGAGAGAGAGCTAAGAAAGAGTAATTGGCCCTTGAGCAAAGTCCCTCTCGCCATGTACCGCTTCCATCAATATCTTCTGTCTTAATTTATACTGTGAAAGGGAGGAGAGACAAGGGATTTTTAGTTTTATTGATTCAATTGAGACGTTTCCCAAATGCAAGAGGGGATTTTCAGCCATTAAAAAATTTAATTAAGTTATTCCAGCAATCACTTTTCATTCCATGAAATCCTAAATTGCTCCAATACTTTTTATGCTCACCAAAAAAGTTCTTTAACATTAGAAGGGAGAAACTCCCACACATGACAGACTTTAAGGCTATGCTCTAGAAATAAATACTCCAATAATTAGCTAATGATAGACAAGATCAAGTTTGCGATTAAATCCTTCTCAAAGCCAAATTCAGCTATCCACAATCAAAATTTCTAAGTGTATCAATAAAAAAAACAAAGGGATAAATCCCCCCGAAAAAAACCCAAGCGTCCCCAGACGTAGAAGGAGCATGGCTATTCTGTGAGAAAGTCCCTTCATTGATTTGCCAAGAGGGTCGGGGTACGCTTAACATATTAGGACAACAAAGGTGTGTAACAGGAAGAGGTGCAATACATACACATAAATAAAAATGAATTAAGGGACGGAAAAGGGTCCTTCCTCCAAACTATCCAAGCTCATCTGTCCGTCAGTCATTATTCATCATTCATGCATCATGCTGGACTGGGTAGTCGAGAGGTTTCGAAAACCATAGCAAATACACCTCCACGCATCCCTCCAGGACATAACGAGACTGGAGGGATCCTCCGAGTCTCAGCTCCATTGTGTCCACGAGGAGATAAGTAGTTAGTAATTCGTATTTAAGTTTACACAGATTGTACCAGGGATATACAAGGCTGTGGAAAAAAGTTTCACCGAATGCAATATGGTGCCTTGATCGGTGGTGGACCAACCAATGGCATAATCAGTTCCAACAGGGTCTTCTCCCTCTTATGCCCTCCTCCCCTGCCTTATAAAAATATATATCAAATGTTCTGACAGAGGCTCTGTCGCCCTGGCTTTTTCCACTCTTATACAATAACTAGAACCACCACTGCCAGAACAGAAGACAACGAATATCCGAGCTCTAAGGGGCAGGGGAAGTAAATACATACGGATCTATAGTTTAAACGCTATAGGGCATACATAACATATGAATAAGAGTAGATTAAGCTCGCAAAGTTCCTTGTCCCTGACATATCCAGAGAGAGCTTTTAAATCTTTAGAATCTGACACCAGCAAGAGACCAACGTGGATTATAGATATTAGACCCCCCCCCCTGGAGGGATATAACGTAATAGTTATTTTAAACCCCTTCCTTCCTACCTGCAGGGAAACCCTTAGCAAATCGATACCCTTTTGTCCGTGTGTGTAAATACATTTGTGTATATCCTCTTGTAATTATAGGAAGTAGAATCCCTTATAAGCCCACTGTAGCTTTCTATACTTGTACCGTTGTTGGAGAAAGCGACTGTAGTAACATTAACGGTTAACTCTATCTCTCTCCCCCCTTTTTTCCGGAGAATATATAAAGTCTATAGGTTCAGGTTGAGTACATGTATAGTTGAAGTGTATGTATTTGTATATATAGTTATTACATCATTCCTAGGAGCTCTTATGCTTGATATAATAAAGTTATGCTCTTATTACCAAGCGTTGTGTTACCCATAGTAAATAGATACTGTACTGCACGGTTACATATGAAAAGCCTCCAAAAATCCTATTCCATCTATGGAGATATACACTACACAGGTTCGTAGGGAATCTTATGCTATGGACGTTTTTTTATACCAAACAGTTATAAGAGAGTATAAAATTCTAATACATTCCTCGACGCTGGTTCCATGCTCGTCGTTTCCTATTTATTCCATCTAATGTAATAGAATCCACTCCGCTCCGTTCATGCATAATGCATCTACCCTCCAAAGAGAGGATCATTTTTTAAGATGAGACCAGACGTGACTCTCGGGAAACCCTTTATCTTCTTCTATAGCTTTTTTGTACTCTTGTTTTTTTTCTGTACTATAGAAAAGGATTGTAATTGCGGGCTGTGCGGATTCTAGTCAACTTTGGTAGACAAGGAGAGTTGAAGCTAGATCGAAGATTGAGACGAGTCGACGAGTCGAGTGGAATCTGCTTAAGTAATTATGACCGGGGTATAAATTAGTTTGTTAGTCAAGTGACAGATTTTACACCGGCTGTACATCTTAGGAAGTTTTTATGGCTTATCGGGAAATTAATTACTAACAATTTTTTAAGTTTTAATGGGTTGGTCACTAAAACAAAGGGTGTAGTACAATTTGTTTTTAAATTATGATATTGTAGTATTGTTTATAATGGTTAGAAATGGCGACTATTTCTTCAAGTTTCTAATTTAAATATAACAAAGTACATAGTAGATCTTGGATGTAGAAAGAGCTTACGAGCTTGAAAGTGGTCATATGGAAGAGTGAAATTATTACTTGCTAAGAGCCCCAAGAAATGCATGTTTATAACAGCACATCTGTTTCGAATAGATAATTGTGAGATTAGGTTATAAGTGTGCTAAAATAACATAGATTAACATAAAATGCACACATCGTGTTATACATCCAGAAACTGTAGGGAATGAGACAGCAGTCAGAATGCAGTGTGGAATATTCTCTGGCAATTTTTTCGCCTTGACGCGTAGCTACGCAATCCTACCGTATTTCCATACCATTGCCGAAATCAATTTTTAAAATAGTTCCGTAAAACTATTAATAGCTACTGGAAGAGTTTATTGTTGAGATCTAATTTACATTTTAATAAGATCGTTATCCTTCATATTCCGTTTACGACTTTGAGAATTCCCTCTTTGCACATAATATTACGTACATACGAATTATACTCTGCCAGCATAGAATTATCCATCTCCAGTCTAACTTACAAAATTCTATTGGCTAATCAAAAGATATGGAAATATTTATTTATTTTCATAGCTTTCTTCGTAATGTTATAAATTCTTTAAAATATTGACAAACAATTACTAATCTTCAAAGTTTAAACATCTGTCTGTTAGTTTGTATTTCCACTCCTCCATAACAGACCGGTTAGATTTTAAAGAATTGAATTCGACGTAATCCGTTTTGCTAGTCTTCGTTACTAGTCTTAATTTGGTGTTGAAAAAGGTCATTAGGCCATTCATGGCCCTGTGCACGGCTAAAATTTGAAGAAAAAAATTGAAAAAAACATTGCCAAACAAGCAAATCCAAAAATCTTCTCCCCTTACCAAACACTACCAAGGAAAATTCGAGAAGACATAAAATCTCGCCGTGAATCACATTCCATTCATTCCTCTATGAATTATTTATGGCAAATCAAAGGATAACCTTTATTTTTTTAAATCCCACCCATCAAAAGTCATAACATATTTGATCTCTCCTAACATTATATCATCATAATCTCATAACTTAGCATATACATAACCTCTGCAAATTCAGCATCTCCATCCAAGATCAATAATAAAAAAAGCTCACAAAATTCATACACACTTACAACGTACCAAATGCCCATACTTTCCTAAACTAAAAGAGCCCATGAGAATGGAGAGTGTCCCAACTAAGCAAAAGTGAGTATCACACCAAGATGCCACCACTGCTTATTCCAACTCTCGTATGGAGGGGGTTTCCCTGGGAGGTCGGGGTTCCGGCTATCATGTTAATACCTTGCCAACCAACTCTAGTTTTCATTCCCAACACGAGATCCAGTTGCAAGTCGAGTTAATGGACGGACGGGATTCATTTTACAACGGAATAGCAGAAGCTGGAAGAATGGGCACAACACATTTATTTTAATCGCCTCGTCCTCGTCCTATTTATTCACCCAGAGTATCCGCATATCCTCCATGTCCATCTCCATCCTATTTCTTACGATTACTAAAGCCAACTCAACCAAGATTCACTTATCTCTTAGCACTGTTAAAAAATATGTATTCCAATATATGCGTTTTAGTTTTAAATGGTATTTTTCAGAGGCTCTTTAGCTTGTCTCCCTTGGTTGATTTCGTATTCTGTGGACAGGGGTTCTAAAGGTTTTTGAAATTTGAATTTGAAATTTATTCAACAAATGAAAAGGGGGAATCCTTTTTGTATGCATAATGAAATGGGCTTTGGTATTCAAGTGCTGAGAGACATTGTATTTCCTTATTTTCCTATGGCAGAATGATCCAGCTTGTTGTCTGTGAGTTACTTTTATTGTGTTTGAGAGGATAGTGATATGATTGTGTGGTAATGCTGCTAATGTCCGTCTTTTACTTAACGAATAAGGGATGACTTGAAGATATTTTTGGTTCTTGCTTAAGTTGCATTTACCCAAGACTTTGTTGTGAGAATCGAACTCGACGAACCGAAAAGGAGGAATTGAGCCAAGCTAAATCTTTTTGTCTTTTACTTGGCCAAGAATAAGAAAAATCTTTGTGTTTCATTTTTTTTGGGCCACGTTTGAGGGAAATCTTTGATCCGAGGATTTACAAGTTAAAAAACTTTCCTATTTAAGTATCAGTATCCGTATTGTTGGTGGTGGATGGGGTTTTTTTCAAGGAATTTCAGGATGTATGAATGAGTATCAAATTTTATGTTTTTTTTTAAGTTTTGAAGGCTTGAGTTGACTCAGTTGATTGTCAAGCTATTATTTGGGTCGGAATTCCTTTTAGAAAGCTCAAAATCTCTTCCTCTCCACCTATGACTATGAGATGAGGGCAAGTTTTAGTTTGGAATTTGATGAGATATTTTATTTCTAGATTCTTATCGAGTGTCAAAGAGGCAAAGATTTATTGTGCTTTAAGGACCTTGAATGTCCTTTTTTGGAAGATTGAATCAACTATAACGTGTCAGAGTTAATTCCCACGAATGGTACGTGTTTTCAGCCTTTTATCATTCTAATCCTATGTACCTATAAACTATAATAATAATATCTCGGGGATTTGCATGAACAACCATCCTAGAAAATTCAGGCTTTCTCATCATTCTGCAGAAAACCATGTGGAATTTTGAACAGTTTTGAACCTTATTTTTCTCCAAAGTCTCTTTGGTTTATCAAAAATAAATTGATACAAAAATTATAAGCCTGTCTCTAATCACGACCATTTCGTAGTGAAGATTCAGGGGTTAACAAAATGTTACCATCTGACGTAATGACACGACTAGGCCCATGTTCGGTGGGTGTCCCTTGCATAAATAAATAAATGTTGTCATTCCTTTATTCAGATTTAAGATTTTTGTAAATACAATGCTTCAAAATTTCACAAATACGCGTAAAATGATAAAAATTAAGCAAAGGAGACGGACACGAAGGTCCTGGCAGTTAGCAGCAAACAAATGTAAAAAGAAACGGTTCAAGCTGGAATTAAGTATTTTCCAGGATTTTCCCATCATTAGCTGAAATCATTTATCTTTGCACCACACGGGGTTGAGGTTTCATTTCGTGTGGCCAGTGTGAAGGATTTCTCACGAAGCTTCTCATTCATCCAACATTTCGTCTCTTTTAAGCCTCTCTCGAGATCCTTCGGGACAAATATGGGAACTCCCATCTGAGAACAATGAACATCATTCTCATCATCCAGGCATATTCAAATCCAAGCGATCATTAAAATAGCTCTACACTTTATTACAACTCCAGAGTAACAATTTCCATGCATAGCACATAGGGACATCAGATAAAAATACTTTAATTACTAGAATTACATTGTTGACACGAAATGGGGCATCTTGAATGGGGAAAATAGTTTAGATTGATTTTTTAAGGAAGGTGAAATGGGATTAGTACAGCTTTGAAATGTTTTTGGAAGCTTATGAATTGGGTAGTGAAGGTTATTAAAAATATCCTCAGCTATTTCCTTATTCAGCTGAAGCTCAGTTGGAAGTACAAGTAGATTTGGAAGTCCCGGACAGGGATATTCAGAGTTTAAATTAGATTTATTTCATTTTACTTAAAGGGAGGCTGAAAAGTTGAGGAAGTTGATGACGGTTAAATTAACACTAAGCTGTTTTAAGAGCTGGTGTGAAAGTAATTGGAAATTTATACTAGGGTTTTATTATAGTTTAGAGTTATTTAAAAATCAGTTTATTAGCCAAGCATTGAATGCATTGGTTTTATTGGGTAAAAGATAATAATTCAAAAACACTAATACATCCATTTTACTTAAAGCTTGCACTCTTCGATGCAAGTATCTTACACGTTTTACAATTATTTATCATTAATCCGAGTAAGATGCCTTAAACGAACAGTAAACATATAACTTAAAGATATGTTTAAGAATTTTGAAAAAGTCGTAGTATTTGGCTTAAAAAAGGATTTGGAAAATGTTCAGAATCTCTTGGCTCCAGTCCAGAGTGGCTCAAAAAATGTTATCCAATGAGCTCAAAAAATTATCTCATTTCTGGCTGGTAGTAAAATATATCCGTACAAAAATAGAGTTACAAGCAACTCGGTCTGAAAAATGTTTAGATAAACTACGGAAACTGTTCATGCTAAGGATAAGGTCTCTTACATGTTTTTCTGAAATGTATCTTCCCTCCGAAGTTCCCTACATCTGTTGGTTTTCAAGAGTTTTCGGGGACTTTCAGATTTTCAAGAGTTGTTTTTTCCCTGAAAGGATCCTTTTCTGAAATGAAAACAACTTCTTCAAAGGGCTGCTCTCTAATTGTACAAAGACTTTTGAACCTTTGCTCCTCGTACCTTAAGGTTTACAGGGATCTTTATCCAAAATACAAAATACTGATACTCAGGATTAAGCTAATTCATATTTATTCTGACCCAAAAACTTCTTTGGAAACTTTGGTAACTTTCAGGGTCCTCATTTTCTACCTATAAATTTAAAGACTATTTCAATACAGAAATACAAAGAAATTTCTTACCTATTCTTACTATTTTCTTCTTGAGTGAGTTCTGAGACTATTAGTTTACGTTTACTTTTACAAGTATTCGAATATATCTATAGTGTGGAAATTAACTACATCAATATTACAGACGGTGTCGAGTTTATTAATCCGATACCGTTTTGCATTCTTATGTTTAACCTAAAGTTTTTAATTTCAAAAAATGATACTCATCACAAGTTCAAATAAAGGTGATACATTAAAGGATCTTTCGAAGCTTGTCTGAAATTCTTAAAAAAGCGAGTGGGATGATTTTTAAATTGGTTCAAATCTATCCCAGGACCCGAGCACAATTTAACTTACTTTAAAGTACTTGGTATTGTAATATAATAATTTTGTAGATTATTCTACCCCAGCCTATTTACTACCTACAAAAGTCCGAATATTAGTTTGAAATATGTGGGACAAAGATTCAAGCATCAAACTTTGAATGAACATGATCCGTCTAGCACATCTTCTTCAATCCATACCGTTTTGTAAACTCACTAAAAGTTATGAATAAAAAAACTGTCAATTAAAGCCGTGCTCAATTATCCCAATTAATAAAATCCCAGACCTTTATCACCCATTTCTCAAAAATTGACAATCCCGGACATGAATCCAAAAAAAGACAAAGCTCCCCACAATCGCCCATGTTAAAATTCCGTAAGAATTGGCAAGTTTTATTGAAAACATGAAACCCGACGGACAGCTAGCACATCTGCCAGTCGCCATCCCTCCATGACGCCCTTGATTTTACAACCCTTCACATCCTCGTTGTCCAAGCCACCACTGCCAACCCAATGCCCATCCCAAAGAGTAAAAAAATTCTAAAATGGACAAGGCTCTTTCAACAATAGAGACTTTCCGTGCCGCAGCTTTTCGCAGCAAATGCAGAATATCAAATTATAATCATATCTCTTGGCATGCTGAGCACATTGAACATGTAACCCCTTTCTAGATCCGCACATAAAATATAATCTCTCCATTCTTATACATTATTATTACCTCCATATCATTGGATATAACAAGCCAGGTATATAGTCTCTTGATTCATATCCATGCATCACTTTTCTGCAATCTTAAAGACAGTCAAACTTTACAAGATCCTCTCCACTGATGGTCTCAGTATCAAACTCAGCATCTTCCTCCAAAGTGGCTTATTACAAGTGATGCTAATACATCCACATTTTTATGATCACCTAGTTGGCTGAGGATGATGGGTCTGGGGGCTCTGAGCTGATTTCATACAAATTCAACTGACATGATCTCTTTTAGAGAGAGTCGTTCGTTCGGGGTATCGTGTGTGTATGTGTGTGTGCTTGTTTTCTTGTTTGTGGTTTTACGCTCAAGTCTTTTGACAGACTTGTTGGGTCAGTTCGTTTCATTGAGATTATGATTAATTGAGAAGACCCCAGAGAGTTATTTTCCATCCTTCAGTCTCTGTGTAATAGATGCGTAATATTGTATTAGTATGTCCTTCGATTGATCCGAACTCGTTCTTTTTTGCCCTTTCCTTCCAGCTAGCTCCTATCGATCCATGAACAAGATTTTAAGAAGCTCGTTTGAGATTCACAAGGTTTTTTTTGGAAACGCTTAATCGGGTCTTGAGCTCATTAATAAAAGTTTAGATTAATCTCCTCCTATATCTTCGGGTGTGGTCTGTTGTCTGGTTGTTGATACTCGTAGTACGTGGAACACATTTGTCGTTCCTATTATCTTCGTGGATCCTATTCAAAGTACATTCTAACTCATTAGGGCTTAAATACCTTCTCCGGTTTTATTGTCTGTTTTGAGAAGGGTATTGTCTTGGAAATTGATATGGAATTCCTCGGGAAGATTATAGACTTCCTTTTAATCAATGAAGACACTTCTTTGCTACTTGCATAGATTAAATGGTCATGAAACATAAATATTTTACACCCTGATTTCGAAAATTGATCCAAATTAATGAAATCCAACACAAAAAATAATTTTTCTATCGATTTTATCAGTCCCAAAACCCCTCCCGATCCATAAACCTAACAAATAGGATGCTAAAGATCAGTGTGGACTTATCATTAAACTCTTGTATGGATTTCCGACGAGGGTACAAAACGGATTAATAATTGTTACGACATAAAGACTCCTTAACATTTATTTCCCTCCTGCTATCCCCTGACGCTCCCTTTAACTTCAAAGAGGTAAAATCCGGGTAGTTCCTAAAAGAAACCCTCGTAAGATCCCACGCAGTTGGGAGTAGCGTGGTCTAGGAAAGTCCCGACTATACACGATACATACGAGGGACTTAGATTCCCCATTTCTATGCCTACAGCTTTTGAGAGCAGATAAGAACTCGGGAGAAGGAAATAGAGAGTAAATCCAACCCGGGTATTATTCTTTAGAAAGGGAGAGGTAGACGAGAAGGAGAGGAATTATTTTATGATTTTACTTGAAATCGATAGATTCGCTCCACAAAGGCGCATGTCTCTTCTCAGCCTTTCTCCCCGAATTCTCGGGCCTTCTTTCTAATGTCTCGGGAGTGTGGACTTGAACCCACGGGGGTTTATAGTTATTCCCTCTTTCCAACTGTAGGAAGTGGAGGCCAAGCCTTGAGAGATACAATACGGGAGAGTATGTTTTATTATAGAAGCCGTGGAAAGTTTTACTCAAGTTAGTACATACGGGAGTGAGGAGCTCGTGATGTTTTTGTTCCCGAAAATGCATAGAATGTTCCGTCTCTGGGTATGAGCATCAAGATGTAGGGAAAAACCTTGTGAGTATACATATAGTAATTTCGAGAGATATCTAAGCATTCTATAGAGATGGATAAATATATATATATCCGAATAGCTGCAAGTTCACAAGAGGCTCTTAGGATGAAAGGGAAGGGAGAGAAGGTCTTGAAAACTTAGGATGAGGGTTATAAGATAGAAAACTCGTCACCCGACCAGAACCACCCAAAAGTTGAAAACTATACGTGGAGGTTGTGAATTGTTTCCGAAACCCGGGTGTCTTGTATCTTTTTGATGGAAAGGAGATGTATGGGCAACTCCCTTGGAAATATATTCTTCTCTCTTTTTCTGGGTCTTTCCATGTCATTTCATATTTCATCCGCTCCGATTTCCCTTTTTATGGGTGGAAAGATACCTGGAGCTCAAGTTGGAAGATTTGAGACTAATGGGAACTTTCCAAGAGAGTTGTTTGATATTTCTTGGCTTTTAGGCTATAGATGGGTTGATAATTGATCGAGTATTGTGAGGAAGGGGATATTATTAAGTTAGTCGAGTTTTGTATCTGTGTTTTCTTTATTAGAAGGAAATTATGAGAGCTGAATTTTTACAACTTTGGAAATCCGAATTAATTTGCTTGGAGTTGGAACGGTACTTTTTCGAGAAATTGTTTTAATAATACTAATTGGGTTTATTGGATGGTTAATTCACAATTGATTATAATACTATGGCATTAACTAACCTAATTATAAAATCTATTTGAAAAGTATAACAAAATGAGCCCTTTAAGTAAAAGTTTCCGAGCAGGTCATTTCATCCTACGGATAAAGTATTTTTGGGGCAGTGTGAGATTTCAGTTAATCGCTTCTAATCAAGTGACATTAAGTCCCTCATGAAAGGCTTTGCTCAAGGATGTTCTCAAGTAGTTTTGTAGACATTTAAAAACTAAATTAAAATTAAAACTAACACCCCATGTCACGACGATAGTGGAAAGTTGAGAGAAACTCTGGGAAGTTGTTCCAACAAGTTGTTACAAACAATTTATTTGCCAGAGCTGTGAAGAAACCCATTAGTAGTTAGCAGCTTCTTTATCCTCTATCATCATTTTACTAAATTATTATAAACTCATTGTGATTCCGAAATTTCCCAACCATTAATCCCCTTTGTAAATTACCGAGTCTCTGAGCGATTTTAGAAACCGTGGCTGTCTCTATTGCTCATTTCCCTCATTTTGAATTCCAGTCCCAGAGTGGCTGATGGTAAAGATTACTCCGAATCACGTAGCAACTACCGATCTCGAGAAAAGAAAATGCCTAATGTGCACTACATATCAGATCTTACGTGAGATGAACAGTAAAAACTTGGCAATACTTCACATTTTTAATGAATCCTTCGGTCCAAAGCTCGAGAAAAAGATTAATCCATCCTAACAACTCAAAACTATTAAATACAAGCAATTCCCTCATCAATTCTTGTTCGCAAACTAATACCCATAATATTTATTTTTAAAAATGTATTCCATTCTATCTTCAAAGTTGGAGTTATCTGTAATTCCCCTCATAATTCAAATCAAACAAACGTAGCTCTAGACATGATGAAAAATCCGCTTGTCCAGCAAATAATCTCCATGAGTACTTCCTCCTCCAGTTTGAGCAAAGATATCAACTCGGGTTGCGTTTACAAAGTGATATTTTTCTCAGTACAGCTATGACTAATTAGTCTAGCTCAAGACTTGTGCAATCATTGCTTATAGCTAACAGTCTTGGAAGAGGGCATTAACATTTTTACACAAGTTGGTGAGGAATATTAGAATCCACTTAGTTGCACAACACTTCTCAGGCATTCATATTCACGCGTGGCTCCACCACAAGCAAACAAATGTCAAGCTCAAGCTACGTCTTCCCTTCTGGGTGATTTATGAGAGATTTCTCAGCTTCTATGCCAGCGTCACTGTACACTCTTTGAGGTGATGTGTCCAATATTATTTAACTCCTACTTCATTACTCTCAAATTTTACTTATGGATAACTATCAACTAACCTTTTTTTAAAATTAAATGTAATTGGAATTTTGGCTCGACTATAAATTTAATAATTATTTATACTTGGGATAATCTAAAATATCTTCCTAGTTTCCCCCTTACAAAAGGAATGGAAAGCATGTAGATATCAAAAGCAAATAAAATTGTCATACATCACACGCTTTTTCCCAAAACGTCATCCCTGCAACTAAAAATCTGCTAAACGGTGAGGATAAAATGGAACAAAAATCACTAGGAAATAATAACAGCAGAAATAGAGGGATAAGAATACAGAAACTAAATTTCAAACACTACAGTAAACAGTTGTATTAAATAATTTATTAGACCTCAATTGGACCTCTAATAGAAATACAATGTTCTACGACGTTTTTTACTATTTAAAAAACGAAAACTAGAATACTCATCTAGAAAAGTATAAAACACATCGAGAAAACCATTTAGAAAATGTCCTCTAGGAAAATCCTCCCAGTCTCCCTCCCCATACAAAATAACAAGATATATAAATATAAAAACATCCTCGTATCAAAAATCCACAGACCGAAACAAAAGTGTAGAGAGATAAGAAAGGCAGATAGTAACAAAAAAATCAACAATCCCACCTCACCCCTTTACTTCCCATTGTTATTCATTATTACGCATAGGTATAAAAAAAATGCTCTCTCCTTACCAACTATCTCCACTTACAACCAAGGCACGACTATACTTCACCTTTTATCTTCGTTAAAGGTATCTTACTCGTGTTACGGATATTTTTCAACAACACGAGTCAGATACCTTTCAAAATGCAATCTATAAATGCATATACGTACGTGTATATGGTTTTTTTTTAATAAATTCTTTTTTTAATTTTTTTAGGCAAAAATGTCGCCAGGCATTTTTTTCTCTAGGCGCATATCTCTCAGAGAAATTTGTCCGGGGCATATTTGTCTGAGAAATAAATGTCACAATACCACAGCAAGTTATAGCCAACACACTAAAGGCTACAAGACAAGGCTCTCTCTCTCTAAATTGTTTTGTTTTAAATATCCAAAAGGGATATAAAAGTTGGATATGAAAATGTTTCATTAATCCCTAATCCCAGCTCCACGCACTCGTCGTGCTCCGATGGCATTCGTGCTCCTCGTTGATGAAACACAATCGTGAACAGAGAGAGACTCGTCTTATCATTATATATTTTTTATATCATTACTTGTACACACTAAGGTGAAGCCAAAGCAAGTTAGACATTTGAATTGAGGGGGACAGAGACCGGTTGGTTGAATGGATGTTATAGAGTTGGGCTTTCCAGAGGGGGGAGTTGGTTGATTCGGAAAGGATTTTTTATTTATTTTTAAATCTTATGGTCTGTGTATAATAATGTATTGGGTATTTTATTTAAAGACATCTTTGGAGTTGTAGGTGGAATAGTGGAAGAAAAAAATCTTTTCATTTCATGACACTCGTCGACTTTTTTAAAAGAGACTTTTATTTTTACTTGTTGGCTCTATTGAGAAGAAGACATGACTTGGCTCAGGAGAGATGAACGAATATATAGATGACTCTTGTTTGATTCAGAGAGGGTTTGTATTGAAAGACTAGGGTTTCTGTTTGCTTCTTAATCCTTTCATCACGATGTGGTTGATGATTTTTAGTTTTGGAAATTTAATTAAGTATTTTTAAGTATTTTTCGTGTGTCTTTTATGTTGGTAATGAAATTGAAATTTGTAAGCTACTAAATAGTCACAGACAAATTTTAATGTAGCTTTAGTAATTTATTTAAAATTTAATCTAATGGGTTATTGTGTAACAAAGGGCATTGTGTAACAATTATCATACGCAAAATTTCTCCCATTCCAGGTTATTAAAAAAATTGATTTCCCCGTGGCATACATGACAGAAAAAATTAAAGTATGATTAAAAAATTAGATCAGTTTACCATAATTTTTAAAATTTAAATTGGTAAACTGTACTCTTACTCTACGAAATCAACTCTGACAATGTGGATCAACCTGCCCAATTTGAGTTAAACTGCTAGTACATTTTAATTAAGCCCTCCAACTACACAGAATATTAATTACTATGAAATAAAGTCAACCCAACCCAGACAAGCAGTGCAGTGTAGTGAATGGTCTTGTCTGATTATCCCTTTGGTTTTTCCTCAAATGAAGGGGACACACGATAAGCTAAATGATTCATAAATAACCGGAAGAAATCCTCCCAGATTCGCACACAGTTGTAGAAGGAACCTGTTCCAAAACTCCCAAGTTCGCTTTCTAAAAAAGCCAAAGAGGGAGAAGAATGCGAGTGAAACTGTGCTGAGAAGTTTTGAATTCTTTGGGTTGAGTTCATTAGAGCGGACATGAAACGCTGGAAGAGCCAATTAACACGTTTTTGCCTCCATTATTTCCATTGCGTCTAGGTTGAATAGACGGAATCCCTAATCATCATCATCCCTTCCAACTCCTCCTAATGACGAAATACATTCTGGCAATCTCTCCTCTTCCTCTTCTCTCAATTGATTTATTTAATGGCAAACAGACTAAACCTTTCTCAAAACCAACTTCATTCATCAAAATTTCACAGAGAAATAACAACAAACACATGTTCTCCGTACTCTCTACTACACAATACAGCAAAAGCTTTTAAGTAGCTTCTGAATCTTGGCTTTTCGAAACAACGGGTTGTTTAAAATCTTTTAATTTGTAGTTCCATGTAATTAAACTAAATATTAAGTTAAGTGTTGAATTAATTTAACCCTCCTCTCACGGAGATTTCAATTGGAACAAATCTCCACCTTGATTTAGGGAATCGTTATAGTATAAATTGAGCCGAGGATATTTTGACACAGAACTGGAACGACTTCCTTCTTCTGGAGCTGCTAATACTTTGTGAAATGAGAATGCGAGTGTCTGGAAAAGTAATAAAGACACTTTGGGGAATGACACGGGTATTAACTGCTCCCAAGGCGGCACTCCAACTCTTGCAGAAGAGTTGGCAAACGGGGAAAAAATATTAAAACGATTTGTCCTGTTGGGAAACACAAAATAATACCATTTCTTTTATTATAGACAATCCAATCTCATGCTTCCTGCAATCCGTTTAGATGAAAAAAGTCAATAAAAATATAAGCCCTCTGAAAAAGGAAATATAAAAAAAACCAAAGTAATTTAATTAATAAAAGTTTTGAAACTATAAACGAAAATTAATTTCTAAAATCAGGTGGAGCTGAAAAATTGTCGCTCTCATTAAAGTTTGGACACATTCAATGAGATAGCAAAGGGAACTCCTTCTTATAAACCAAACTCCAGCTTAAATCCAATATCCGCACCCATAAATCTCGGATTTTAACTCCCAGTAAGTCCTTTCCAAAAAAGTCTCCCTCCACGCAGGGTGTCCGTAGCTTGTGCCCTAGCCACAGCCGATCTTGAGTCAAGCCCTGAGATAAACACATAGAGATATTATTATTAGATCCACTCCCCATCCTCATCATCATCCCTACGTTTAGATGATCATAGCTTGCTACGGATTTCATATCCAGTCTCCTCCAGAACAGTTCCCTCATCCCAAAAACTCTTAACGATGAGATGATGTATGAATCGGTTGAGCTGAATGAAGGAACAAATGAGCCTGAAGGAGAAGCCGTGTCACATTCAGATATGGAGATTCGTCCCGTCTTTCTTTTTCGAAAAGTTGACGGAGGGTGCATGTGTCCTAGTACGAGTACTACTAATAGTTAGTAGCAGTTCCAGTTGGCATCTCTCTCTCAATGATATGCATATCGCAAGGGTGGTTAACTTCCTCGCTTGTTGACAACACACATTTTTAATAATAATAATAATAATAATAACATTGAACCCTATGCCACCACTCATCTCCCTTTTTACGCCTGCTTTCCATCCACGTTCAATGGAAAATTAATACCGGCCTGTGTTTTACATCGGAGGGGACTAAATGGATATCTCTATCATGTAAGTAGAGAGTAAACAATAATATCATCATTAAGGAGACGCAGCCTTATAATGTTTAGAAATTTTCAGCATATATTCGTTGGAATTGGTGTGGAAATTTAAATCTATATATCACAGCTATTAAAAAACAAATTACAACAAATATTTATAAACTTTGAAACATGTCAAGTTTGGATAAGTTAGGCTTAGGGCTTAGCTTTACAGGGACAATTTTGTCGTAAAAATCTAGCTTTGAATTGTAATTGCCGACGACGATAACAGTTTAAACTTGTGAAACGGTTTGATATTGTTTATTTTTCGAATAAAATAAGTCATACTCACTACCTGTCATAAAAGCGATGAGCCCAATTTTAGCCAGAAAAAACCCATCAAACAAATAAAAGACATAACCAAAACCATAAACTCTCTTTATTTAAGATATAAAGTCAAGAGGGTCAAGATTAGATTTCGATATCCCTAAGTATGAGATCAAAGGGGTCAATTATAACATGGATAAGCCTCGAAGATAACCCTCTACGGAAAAGCATCAAGGATTGAGCCCAACATTTCAGTGTCACAGGCCATGGGACTTTCTAAACTGTCTGGAAAATTGTGGAATCAAACATGAATCAAACACAAACATCAAAAGTTTACAACTATAAACAAGCGAGATAAAAAAACTCAACAGAAACGGCAAGTTGGTCAATCTTGATTTGACCCCTGTCAGCAATTTGGAGTCATTCCTCTCCTCTCAATTGTAGTGGCCAAGGAATTTCGTAACATGCAAATATTTTATTGAGCATTTTAAACTCTCATTACCGTTTGCTTGTACATCTAATAATTGTAATATCACATAGATTTTGAATCTGCAATGCAATTTGTAACTTGAAAGCTGCCTTCAGGTTTAACTATAAAGTTTTCCATGAAAATAGAAATGTCCATCTAAATTTGTGCTTAATGACTATTTTAAAACTTCCACTGCACTTCCAGTGCAACTTCATCAAACCCGACTAGGAATGTCTATCTAGAATATAAAATCGTTACAAAAACTTACATGTATCAATCAACATTAAATGAATGAATGATACTAGTGGATTTTTCTTTCACAACTTTATCCCCATTGGTCCAATCATGCCTATTTTCGAACTCGTCTTTCATATTGACTCTATCAACATGTGTGCACAATTTCAGTTCAATCGGAAGAGTTTAAACTAATTAAGTTATCGTTATTCAGACGGACTTGAATTAGCCCTCAGAGTTGGGCTTAAAAACTGGCTGCCTTTTTGTTCGAATTTTTAATAAATGTAAATTAGCACCAGATAGTCCAATTTTGCAGTTCAATTTAAATTCATATCTAATCAGATTATCATTACTTGAAAATTGCCTTTGAGATCCAAATATCTCTAAAAATCCCACTTCTAGACCATTTTAAAAACACATTACCCTTTATTTACCCCATCAATAAATTTTTACATTTCATTATATTTTTGCGCACAAAACGTACAATGAAATAAGTATGATAAAAGCAGTAATTCAGTTTTAACTATGAGATGAATATATATTGTAGTCCTTATAGTTGAAATGTGCTAAATATTTTAAAAGCTCTCTTTCAGAATTCAGTATGAGATGCATTTTATGAAAATCCCAGTGTCCATCTCCATTTTTAACTTAATTGACTATTTTTAAAGCTAATTTTTATTTTTTCACAGACTTAAATTTCAAACTTGCTAGATCAATATCAACGCAGCAGTAATTCTGAATTCACTGTGATTTCTCTAAAAATCCCAATTTCTATCTTCATTTCCAAAGGTTGATAAAAATGCCAGATTGCCATCCCTGAACACCAACTACATCTTATCCAAATTTCCGTGACAAGCCGCAGTTGAAAAGCGTTTCTTCCTCGTTTGACTTGATTCCTGCCGCTTCAATCAAAGGTAGCCCAAGCTCCAGTACCGTCCAAGGGGATATTTACTTGTTTTTTGGATTTATTATTTGAACAGAGCTCTAATCTTTTAATCCGTCAGGTGTATGAGCAAGAAACGGAACGACACTGACAGTAATTCTATGGCTTGATGATAGATAAAAGGTATTAATGAGGGTAATAAAACCTACAAACCGGTCCGCTCTCCTCTCCCCAAAATCTCGACAAGAAAAGAGCCGGTGGAGCTCAAGAAAATTTGGCAAGTTTTCAGAAAACGAGCTCTGTGGCAGAGTCTCTCTCAATAAGGCTTTGAGAAAACTGGTCGGAGACATGGGAAATATTTTCCAAACAAATTAGAAATCCAATTACTCAACCCATGAATAATTTAAATCATAATTATCTCCAATCACTTCCTCCTCCATAACTCCTTACCTCCTGTCCAAATATCATAGCAAAGAAACTACGCACTACATCAGCTATATCCTCGTCCTTTTAAAATAATAGTAATCCACAGCCAATGTTATTACATGAGACAATGAAAATGAATCAATGAATGTGATCAAAAAACAATTATATCGAGATTCAGATTACAATGTAATCTCCTTATTTTTATTTCAACGATATATAGACGCTACGAACAATCTTTGTCAATTACACGTATTTCTCCCTCTTCTCAGACATTCAACACGGACCACTCTCATTCCACACTAGTTCAACTACCAAATACAACAATCAGCACAACAAAAAATTACTATACAATTAAAAAAGATCTATACACCCTCTTGTACGAGACAACTGCGAGCTCTACAAGACAAGAATTGCGAAACGACACGATACAGTATTTTGTACACTTGGCTTTAAGACCCTCTCCGACCAACTCGTTCTCAAATCCTTTTTTCCAACAATTATAGCAGGAGTAATTGAATAACTTACATAGCACTATAAACCATTATTAATTTACAGTGGGGAATGAGATTCATATAATAGGTTCTGGGTGATTGGATTTCAAGACTCGAGAATTCGACCTCCTTTTAAAAACAACTCTTTTCACCGTAATCAAAAACAAATCTGACTTACTAATGGCAACAGCACAAATCCCCCGAGAGACCCACACCACTACAATTAAATTATATCCTACGTCTCATACTACAGGTTAACAATAAACAATCTAGTCTTTTATATACATTTATTACACTTATTTTTTTTATATACACCGAGTTTACGATTATAAAATAAGATTATGACTATTGTGACGAGTACACATTTTTGGTTGTCTGCTCCCATCAATCAACTCTGGATGCTAAGACCGATTCATAGCTTTTAGTTCAGTCGACCAGAAACGCATGTACACAACCAGACATACTAATCCCAGTACAAACTACAGACTATCTAGTATCCATCAACCCTCATGATTATTTTATTAGCTTCAAATAATTTTTAAAACCATCTTTCAGCTATACACACACAAAGCATCATCAAAATACCAACACCTACCTGGGCATACTAAATTACCCGTGTCAGAGTTACCTCCCGGCATTCTGTATATATTATAGCATTACATAGCCTGTATAGTAGAATGATAACCACAACTGATTCCCAGCCTAATGTAATAATCAATACAGTACAGATCCTACACTAGAAATGTTTTTATTTTAGATACAAGAAATATAGAGTGGCAGCTGTAAGGCTGCTCCTTCCTACTCTTTCTATAACCGTTTCGTAGATTCGTCTAACCCAATTTCACGAGGACAATCTATTACAGAAAGGCTTAAGCTACTCTACTCCGTACACACACACACGGTCTAGGGTCTCTCTATATTCCCATACTGCCTCCAGAGTCGTATCATACATACATTGGGGAAAAGTAGGCTATCCACAGCCATTTGTTTTTTTATGATAGAACTATATAAACCAAGGTAATTTAATTGTCACCCGGGACTCTGCTTTCCATACAATTCTACCCGGGTAGCCCGTCATCCTTGCACTACACGCCTGTAAAGGTTTAGGGTATACTGTATGTTTGCCCGTGGCGGCTTGCTTGCTGAGACGGGTATTACTATTTACAATGCCAGGCCAAGCCTATCTAAATCCCACACTGTTATCTCCAGTGGGTTTTTTTTGTACATGGTCTTTCCGAACATTTTTTAACATAGGATGCCACCTCTGAAAAGTTTTTTTTAGTGTCAGAATGAGGAGATCAGAACTACTCTGGGTTATCCGTACCTCCGACCTCATTTATATTGTCAGTCTTTACCCGAAAACGCTCAGCACTACCTTTCCTCATATTCTTACACGGACCTCTTGATTAGAGTTTAAGAATGAGAGATTTTCATAAACGCTTTTCGATTATTTTGGTCTTTGGATTCTTCTGAGGGTAGTGCACTTCGCTCGTGACACTTGGCCCTTGGACCTACTATATGTTAAATAGACTAATCATACGCTAGATTAAGACAACCTTATACATAACAATGAGTTACAACTAACGACTGAGAGACACATTTAAAAGTTTAAATCCCCATCAACTCCCAAAGAGAGATGTAAATGAAATGAAATAACACGCTCGTGTACTCATATTCATGCCTTATAAATTATTATGGCTAACAGTTATTACACATTCCTTAACTACTAAAATAATATTCTAAATGGTACATTTGATATTCTTTCTAGCACAGGGCATATCCGGAGAGAACAAATGAAGTAGTAACTAGTCTGTATGTAGTAAGTAGTTGTGGATACTAGATATGTACATTTACAATGTAAATTGAGGTCACCACACCTTAACTCTGCAGACGATCTCATCATCATCATCATCACTACCACCACCACCACCCTAATCATAAATATTCATGCCAACCTCAGCCTATAATCTATTGTTTGAATACTGTCCTTTTATATTATAAATTACCATCCCTCCATATGCACCCACTTTATTCAAAGCTGTACACACTCTTGAGATTATCTCCCTTCATCTAGCCTGTACAAGTCAATTAAATCTAATTCCAACCTCAATCTCAGATTTTTTTCCCCTTCAAATCGTACACATATTTTATGCACAGGCAGGAAGACTCTAGTATTAGCATTCTACCAAACTTACTGTTACTACACAAGAGTTTAAGGAGGAGGTGGTAACCTATTCACAGGATTCAAGTCCCTATCTAAAGTTCATTTTAAATGATTTTTATAGGATTCGGAAGTTAAGAGTAACTAGTCAGCAATTGAAGGGGATTCTCTCATTCTGTCAAGTAGCGTTGTTAGTTTTAATATTACAAGTTAGAACCCAACTCGTATTTCGTATACTTTAAAAAAAACACCAAATGTCAACCTCAATCCTATATTTCCCTACAATGTGGACGAACATTCACTATCCAAAGATACACAGAGACCTTCTACGAATACTTTGCACAGACATTGCATAGACGCAGTTGCATTTTTTCCCTGTCTTAATAGTTTGTGCCTAAAACATGAAAAATGCAGGCGAGATTTTTTTGTGGATCAATGACTGAGACTACCACTGGCAAATGCATAGAACCAGAACGGCAAAGCCAATGCAATTCTCATGCTGAGTTCTGAGTTATAATATTTCCCCTCAAATACAAACAAGCCCATTAATGGAAACTACGACGAATTTTGACCTTCCAAGTGTCAACTTTAACCTTAGAATTGTGTTTCCTCAATTTTTATGTATGTACAAGACTATCGATCCACCTCCGCCCTCGTCTCTCGTACTCGTTCAAATGGTCAATTGCATTATAAAGTGATTGACAATCCTCATAATCCCTCGGCACATTTCAGAAACTCTCAACTACTATTAGCAAACAGATCGATTCTCCAATTCAATCTTCCAGAGCATGGAAGCCCAACCCAAAAATCATAATCGAGTCAGCAAGTCGTTGGAAATGGCTAAGATGCTCAGGCATTAGCATTTGTTGTAGTAATGGTAATGTCACAAGGAGGAGTAGCCATTGTTGTAAGGCTGGTATTGTTATTGTTATTAATACTGCTGGCAGCAGAGGCGAGGAATCCCGCAGCAACTTTCTCGAGCGTTTCCATACTGCTCAAAGTATTGGCCGTGTGGACCATCTTGGCCGTTTTGGACTCGAGAGGATTGGAACAAATTTTAGACAAGGGGGCCTCTGCAACATCCACCTCAATCTCCACAGTACCCGTCGACTTGGTGGAGAGGTCTGCCGTGGTTGTCGTGATTGTGGCAGTGGCAGATATTAATTCCCTCGAAACCTCCACAGCAGCTTCTTCCTCAATAACTCCCACTTCCGAGCACAGGACTGGCATTGAGTTGTTGTCCTCAGAAATGAGAGAAATGACATTAGAGTCGGAGATATTGAGACTAGTCTCTGTGGACGTCTCTTCTGATTTTCTCTCCGTTAAAATGGAGTCCAAGGGATTGTCCTCAGTTTTAATAATGTCCTCAATTTCCTCCAAAGCATTAGCCGCGGGTTGGGAAATGGTGGAATCGTTTTGAAGTCCTTCTTCTACTTGGAGTAGTAACTCGGTCTTTTCTTTATCAGCAGACTGGGTAAGATGGTCTTCGGAGGGATTGGTAGGAGCATCACAAGCTACTTGGGTAATAACTTCAATGCCAGTAGCAACTGGAGGGGAATTACTCCGGGTCTCCAACTGGGAAGATGAATCCACTGCTAATTCTACAACCTCTGGCTTCTTTAGTACATTGATTGATTCTTGGACTTGTTCTTTGCAGTCCGCCGCCTCATTCATCGACTCTTCAGCTACTACTGGAGCTTGCTCTACCTGGATCGCCTCAGGCTGAGGATTTATGATCATTTGATCTAGAGTGGAGTTGGAAACTGAGTTTGAGACGCTATTTGTATCCTCTTCTACCCGAGTTTCTACCACCGTCTCACCTTCGACTCCATTTCCTGTCTCAATCGAATCACCAGCCTGGTCTTCAACTGGCGATGGGGATAATGCTCTTCCGGGAGCTGCTCCTTGTTCCAATTCCGGAACAGTCAACTCTTCCAATTCCACAACATTTTCGGCCGACACTGTAGTATCTTCTAATATAGTCTCAGTCACAATCTCACCTGCTACTTCATCATCCTCTTCATCTGCCATAAAGTTTATCGGGACAGAATCTACGCTCTCCAGCGCTGAATATCCTAATGTGTCCTTGGTTGAATGATCCATCAATTTAGGAGGAAGATGGTTGGATTGTTCTTGAATAATGCCATCCTCACTATTTTCCATAAGGATATCTGTGTCCGTGCTAGGGAGATGAATCTCGTCAGGGATGATTGAATCAATTTCCCCCACGAGTTCCCCAGCCTCTACGATTTCCATCTCTGATTCTTGGATTTCTTCAGAGGAACTTTCCATGGGAATAACTTCCTCTTCCTCAACTTTCTTCTCCAGTTCCACATCCAGGGGCTGGAGGAGGTCTGGAATGTTGACTTCCATGGGCTCATCTACTCCAACATCCACAATGTCCACATCAACGTCTAGCTCCGTGGGTTCATCTTGATTCCCTTCATCTTTTGATACCTTTATGATCTCATCATTATTTGCACAAGGGGTTACCTCCACAGCCTCGATTTCTGTATCAATTTCCATCCCGTCTTCATTGACGAGCTCTTCCTTTGCTTCCTCGGTCTGAATATCGACTTTTGTTTCCTTGGCTGAAATGCATGAATTATTGATGATCGTAGCATCATCTTCCAACTCAATCTTGTCAACCTGTTCTGCTTTAATTTCATTCCCCAGTTCCCCCATCGACAACTCTTCATTAGAGGTGACAATGTCCTTCGGCTCGGTTGGATCTTCCGCTTTCTCCGTCTCTGGAAAAATTTCGGCTTCCCCTGCGTCATCAATTGTTGCATCCGCTTCGGTTTTTATATTTTCCACGGAGGCGTCTTCTTGGAGGAAAATGGGACCGACTTCTGTCCCTACGTCAATATCCTGCTCTGGATCGTCCAAACTCTCTTTTTCGATGACTTGCTGTATCCCACCGGTAATTAGGTTACTATTGCAATTGAATTTCAGCTCTAGTTCCTTCGTCATAGCTAATTGTTCATTAGCAAGGACCTCCGCCTTTGAAATTGCCTTTTCATTCAATTCTTTACCAGATATGAGTTTATCTGCCTGCGTTTTAGATAGATTAGTCTCAGTTGTTGTTTTTGAAGCCATTTCTTGCATATGATTTACTACGGCGGGTTCAGGTAAGCCTTCGACTTGTACTTGAAGGGGCTTCTGAACTTCGATTTTGGAATGAAGGTTCCCTGGATCCGAAATGGGAATAGGAATGGCTTCATTGTCAACTTTGACTTGTACGGGTACGGAAACGCCGGGGAATGGTAGCGCAGGTACTTGTAACGGATGTTCATCTAGTTTAGTAGGGGACTTTTGGCCAAAGGGGTTGGAGTTGGTTTCCTCCAAGGTAGGTTTGACAGGTGTGGAAGTGTTAGCGTTGGTGGTTGATGGTGGTGATGCAATCAAGCTGGCAATTTGACTGCTGCTGTTACTGTTTTGCCTATTGAACAATAATGAGGGGTTTGGGATATGCCTCACAGCTCGGTTTTGAGGCTGGGTGGCACGACCTGAGGATAATGGGGGGCTTAGGTTTGAAAGACCAAGAATCCCAACCGTACTATGCCCCATAGACGCTCTACCGCAAGATTCTGTTGTCAATCCTCCTTCAGATTTTATCTCAGGAGAAGAATTTGATTTAACGGTATCCTTAGTAGATCCTTCAGATGCGGCTGTCAGTGTGGGAGAAATCATTGTTTTCATCTTCCGAATGGGGTCATCTTTTGATAATGAACTTTTATCCCGTGAGCAGGCAGGGTCGGATAAAACTTGTGGCTCACTTTTAATCGAATTGATTAAAGAGGTCTTGGATGAGGGAGTGTCAATACCATCAGAATGAGCACTACTGCTCCCCGAGTACTGCATTGAAGTAGTGGAGCTGTAAACATTTAGGCCTTCTTGGGTATTCAATGATTTAGGAGAGTGCACAAGCCTTGACGAAGAGTCTTTCGGCGGAGATGACACTGACAAATTTGGCTGTGACTGTGACACAATCAAAGGCGGAATGCTATTTAGAAACTTGGTCAAACTAGTTCCCCCAACATTACTCCCACTCGTGATAGTTGCCTCTACGTTGCTACTATCTCCAACCTTGCCATCCTTGGGCTTACTTGGCAGAAAATTAGATATTTTCATACTATTAGGAATGCCCTTCTTATCCGAGTTGCTCCCAGCTTTCGGAGTCACTACTGCCGAGTTGATCATTGTGTTTTTAGCGGAGTTGGAAGATGAATTGATGCCAGGAATAGGTCGACTGGTGGGCATGAGAGGATTATGAATCCCAGGTGGAAGCAGAGGAAATGTATTCGATAGACTTCCATTAATTTTGATATTTTTACTAGCTGTCGAAGAGGAATCTGAAGACTTGGAGGAGGAATAGGTTACATTCGTTAGAGGGGAAGTGGATGAAAAAACGGTTGGATTTGACGTGGGGGGACTAGTAGGAGATTTGGCTGAAGAGTTATTACAAGAATGAGGAGGAGGGTGAGAGAATGAAAGTGGAGGAGTGGAACCCTTCTTGCTATTATTACCCGAGCTTGATTTGGGTGTGACAGTAGGGATTCTAAGGCTCCCATGAGGGCTACTCGAAGGCGGTCGTATCTGAGGAGAGAAGAATGAATTACTAAGGGATAAAGGGGGACTTAAAGATCCGCCAAAGTGGTGATTCATCCCTGCTGCCGCTGCCAGCCTCTCATTATGAGCCGCAGATAAGGCTGCAAGGTTTCCGAACAAATGGGCATGACTCCCAGGATCAAGGATCCCAGACGGAGGCTTAGCACCAAGAGAGTTCACCAAGTGTGGGGGCAAGTGAGAGAAGATACCCGCAGTGGTCACGGCTGACGATGACCCTCTCAAAGACATGGCATGGGAATGAGGTGGGGGCGGTGGTGGGGGGCACAGACCAGCAGCAGCCATGAGATTATTCATCGGATGTAGCTTTCCATGACGTAATGCCACGTCGGACAAGGTCAATAGATTCCTCAATGGGTCGAAGCTCGTGCCGGGAGGAGAAGGGTTCGGCATCGGGATAATTGGTGGAGAGAGGGAGGATAAGCCCATCGAACTGTTCGACGAGCTGCTCCCTGGAATGCTCATGTTACCATTATTATGTCCCCCACTACTGCCAAGCCCTTTTAACCCTGTATTCACGCCTCCGGGCTTACCTTGATTGTTCGTCGTGGGATTTCCATGCATCCCATGCAAGCCTTGGTGAAGCTGCATGATTTGATTGTGCAGGTTTTGCTGCTGCTGCTGCTGTTGTTGCTGAAGCTGTTTCTGAACCAAAGACTGCGCGATGGATAAAATACTGGGCGCCGCTGTCTGCGTTCCAGCTGAAGAGGAGGCTAAGGATTTCAACGAGTTTTTCAAAGAGTCTTGATTCAGCTTGGATATCGGAGGTGTTGAAAAGTTACCAGCGTTTGATAGAGTAGGTGGGGAGACCTTTGGAACGGGTGTAGGTGTGCGTT
Organism: Agrenia bidenticulata; assembly: GCA_034694785.1. NCBI lineage: Eukaryota > Metazoa > Arthropoda > Collembola > Entomobryomorpha > Isotomidae > Agrenia > Agrenia bidenticulata. The sequence continues at coordinate 21,738 of JAQFYM010000559.1, read as the reverse complement.
TGGTAGCATTAGCGTTAGTTGACGAGTGGTACTTGTCGCTAACTTTTGATTTTTCAGGTGGAGATAAATTATTATTTTTCGAAGTACTGAGCCCGGGTGATGAGCTATTAGAGTTGGCTGAACTTGGCCGAGACGACCTCCCAGATAAATCCAGGGGGGCTTCATTCGTTGAGGATGTTTTACTACTTGTAGAGGAGGGATTACCTCGGGGTCGTTTTGGTTCCGGTGACTCTCTGGAATTTTTCCGGCTGGATGAAGACATGTCCAGAGGTCTCTTGTCACAGTTGGACAAGGATCCATCTCGATTACTTTGATTTGAAGAAAAGGAGGAAGAGATTTGCCCTTTATCTTTGGCTTGAGTGTTTTTGGGAGGAGATGGGCTTTTCATAACATTTCTGGAGGCCATGTCAAACATAGAGGCTAGGGCGTCCCCAAGTTGCTTACGAGACTGGATTTGATTAATGTGGTTTTTGGCATTAGTCGACTTTCCATTCACGAGACCTTCAGATGCAGGTGGTGTATTAATTCTAGTCACATTATTAGGAACGGTCAAGTCTTTGGTGGAATTACGATTCGTACTTTTCTCATTAGATTTTGATTGATTCCCTGGAATGTTTCTCATCCCCCCGGGGGGAATTTGAGCATGGGCTGTGATATGTGGGGGCAGAGTGAATCCCAAGTCTTTGATTGTGTTGTTGGTGCTGTTATTATTTGTATTCTGCTGACTGTTTGATGGATTTAAGGAACTTTTGTTCATTCCAGCGACAGGGCCGATGGTAATCCCGGGTGGCATTTTAGCGTTGAGGAGTGTTCCCGGAGTTTGCAATGCTCCCTTAACCTTGGTGCTCATCGTGAGAGTGGTGGCCGAGTTTCCTTTCCCGATTTTTTGTCTCAGTGTTTCTTCCAACTTTTGGGTGGACTTGCATTTGTCGTTCATATTGACATTCATACCCGGAACGCTAATACTAATATCCAGACCTTTCCGCTCTTTCAATTTCTTTGGTGGAGTTTCCTTTGTGCCGCAATAAATCTTGGTGATTTCCATGCTACCCGGGCCATTAAACTGGGGCTTGTTTGCTGCTGCATTTGCAATCACTTTCTCAATCGGATTGCAACCGCTTCCGGGGTTCGAGCTGTTATTGCCCACATTAGCACCACCGCTATTTCCGCCAGAACTGTTACTATTAGCCGGGCTACTTCTCCCTGATTTCGGTGGTGGTGGAACTTCCGTCACAGTTATTTGATGAAGGGATTTGTTCGTTATTGGGTGAGTGAAAGTGTGGGCATTCAGTCGGTTTGGAGTGCCCGAGCCAGATTTCTCCGGAGGATTCCCACTTGAGTTTCCCCGACTAGGAACCCCAGAGCCCGGATTGCTCATCGTATTTGGGTTTACGGGAATCAATGTCACCGACTTGGGGACATGGACTGAATCCGGAAGGAGAGGATGGGACCTCGTACTAGATTGATGATGATTGTTACCGGTAGACGAATGGGAACTACTGGAGGTCTGTTGAGAGTTACTTACGACTTGTGGCATCGTTGTGGACTGAATCTCTATCCCTGTATTCTTTGGTAATAGTCCTGAGGGTAACAAGCTCTTGTTGTTCCCATTGTATTGGTTCCCTTTGTTGGCATTTTGACATGAGGAACTCGTTGTCATATTATTGGAAGAAATGCTACTGTTTCCCCCCTGTACGTTCACTCCAATACTCACGCTGATGCTCTTGCTCATATTACTGAGGTGAGCGGAGGTAGCGGATTTTACCGAATTCGGGACACTGGTGTTTTGGTTGCAGTTGTTCTGGTTACTCCCACCGGATGCATTACAACTTCCTTTCCCGTCCCCACCTTTCTTGATTCCTATCTCGGAATTTTGGGAACCTTTCCCAACATTGAGTTTCATCTCCTTACCACTCGACTTATGACTTTGGTTGGCGTTCATGCTTTGGTTTCCGTTACTCTGATTCACATTCGCATTCAAGGGGAAGGTAAACTTGAGAGATTTACTCTTTTCCTTATGCTTCATTTTATGATGCCGATGCTTATGCTTATGCTTCCTTTCAGGAGACTTAGCCAGTGAACCTAGAGATAGCTTGAGAGGCTCTCGTTTCTCATCCGAGACATTGCCACTACTGACGAGGGCAGTTGAAATTGAAAATTTCAGAGACCCATTCATTTGCTGACTTTGAATGCCCTGTGTCGCGGCGGATCTGAGCCTGTTGGAATTAGTAAGAGTGCTATCACTATTTTTAGAACCGTCAGAACCAACTGCCTCAAGAGAATCGGAATCCCCTTCTTCGGATTTAATATCATTCCCCGAAGTTCCAACACTGTTACTCCTGCCTATCTTCCTCCCACTTGTATTCGTACTCATGCTTCGTCGGTTCAAATTTACGCTACCTGCCTCGGCGACTACTTTCCCAGCCTCACCCGACTGGGATTGAGACCTTGAGAGATGAGAACGTAAGCCGGATGGTGACCTCTTTAACCCCTGACTATCACTTTTACTCGAGTTGATGGTATTATTATTACTACTATTATTCTTACGATGGATCCCTCGGTATTTCCCTTTCTTGATCTTATCATTTTCACCCACATTACCTTCTTCACAGAAGTCGTAGGCGAGGGTGGCTGATGCAGATGCAGACATAGAGGTGGTCTTGGAGGATGACTTCCCTGTACTGCCTGCATTGCTATTAGCACCAGTACTATTCCCTGATAGCCTTGGAAGCTTCGATGACGGAGAGGTTGAAGTCATTGAAGATCGGTTTTGAGGTCCAGATGCTCCTTCATCATCATCCGGAGGCTCATCCATCATTGATGGCGGGGCTGATCTCTTCGTCCCCGATCGGGCTACTAAGCTTTTAGCAGTCCGATCAAAAATCCGGTAATGGAACCTCATCGGCTCATCCTGCAATCATACAACAATACACTTGCTCATAAATTATCTCTCACATAATATACTCCCATATCCATCTACTCTATGCACCCTTTACTATTATTAATTCACATGTATTACTAGATTTAATTGCCTTCCACAACCCTCCGAAATTTGATCCATACTTTAACAAGCACATTATTGTCCAAAGCTTTCTCTCTTTAAGCTTTCCATTCCATATTCAACTTAATCCAACTTTATTTACATCCATTTTCAAAAAAGAATGTCAAGTATTGTCAAGAGGTTTTAAAAAAAATCTCCATCCTAGCAAAGGCCCTCTTTACTTGCTTGCCTTCCTCTCGATTCTTATCGATTTTCCCCTTATTTCTGTCCATCCGCTTTTCTAGCACGTCTTCCCATCTCAACTACATATTCAATGTATGGAGAGGCTTGTGAGAGTTCCATCCGCTTTTCTTATTACGGGAAAGGAGGAAAACTTGAGAGTGTAGAAAATGAAAGGCACTTGCCACGCTCACAAAGAAACACTGACGCATCTGTCGACGACAACACCTGACAATTATAAGGTCATTCATAATTCCTACCGACATCCCACACTCAAGGGCCAATAAGTATAGTAGTGACTCTTTCCCTAAAATCCTTTGTTAATTACTCGAGACAATCTGACAGCTTGGTAATTTTTATTCATAGTTAACAACGTTAGATTAATTAATTCACGCGATTTAGGCCCTCAGGATACGATCGACAAGTCTTATAGTACTCCTAATTACATGCTTCTAATATGTAGCGAGTTACGAGTTTCAAATGCTATAAAAACAGCATCTGGTTATCTCAATTACTTGTATTTATCAAATTGCATGGCATACATAGAAGCACAGGTAAAAAGCTCAAGTTAAGTTAAGCATGGTACTTAACAGCAATTAATAGCTTTTTTTCCTCTCTTTATCCTACCTCCTGCCATGGATGCCTATACACCCCTATGTAACTTGACCTATTGTCAAAGGAATATGAATCTGGATGATTCAAAAAGAAACTACTACACTCTATTAAACTCCAATGACTTTAAATGCTAATATTCTCTACAATTAAGCCAACAATGCCACAATCAAGATTCACAATAAAAACTCAACAAATGGAAATACTAGATTCTAGTTTTAATTCCTACTTAGGAAGCCTGGAAGAAGCAGTTTGGGTACACAATTCGGGTTCTGTAATTCACCCTGGACACTTCCTTTGAAGTCCTCAGTCGTATCCCCACTACACGAGTACGTGTCTAAGATTGTAAGCTTAAAATTCTGAATATTTTTTATTTCACAACTTTGCATCTTTTTTTTTTGAGACTGGAGTTGTCTCTAACAGCATTCATTACAATTAAAATTGGCCTAAGCGAGCCATCTAATAAAGAAACATACCGACGTCTCCTATAGTCCCTTGGCATGCTCACTTTAATACTTTGAGGCAGTTTTGAGGCAATTCCACGCACGAAATCATTGAAAAGTTTCAGAAATGCAAACCCAGTACTCGACCTTAGAACACGCACAGTACAAAAACGCATGCCTAAAAGCGCATTATAAAACTAGGTAGGAAATTGTAATTAAACTACTTTACTGCTTCATTACAGGCAAATGCATAACAAAAGAACTTTTGTATAACACTGTCACACATTTACCACCTTATTCAATCGGCTCTCATGATTAAAAAGTCAAATGGCAATCGCATTCAATTAAATATTCTAACACACTCCATTCCAACTCTCTAATATTATGTACTAGTAGCTCAAATTTATTGAATGCTGAGTAAAATAACATTTTACACCTCTATCTATTAAAGTAAATCAAAATGAGCAACTCCCTTCTCGAAAAAAAATTCTCCCAACATTGCTGATAGTTGATAGTTTGATACTGAGCGATTAATCATCTCAAAGTCGTTTACCCACAGGTTAACAAAGAAACAATGGAAACAAATGATGAGCGAGACTATTCCATAAGACGCGATTGTACAAAAGCTCACGAAAGGCTGTAAATCGTTCAGAAGAAGAAGGAAAAAAATCTTACAACCATAACACACTAGACAAAGCATACATGAACATTCTTTCACAAAGCTTGAATGCAACATGTAACACTGTGTGAAATATTTGAATCATCAAACATTACTAGAGAGCCACTCTTGTGTGTGTGAAATCTAAATTTCACAAATCCCTCCCGGTATCTTTTTAGTCAATTTCAAGCAAATCCTTTCAAAAATCAATACAAACCACAAAATCATATCAAGAGGCATAAAAACAAATAAACTACAAAAAAATTAAACAAACCTTAGAGAAAAAAACTTATTTTAGTACAACTACTTTTTTTTAACACCCATTACAAATCACAACCGTTTCAATTCAGGGCAAAAAACAATCTAGACATTTTAATAGCCCAGCTCCTAAGAAACATAGCCTCGCTCCATCCATTTAACCCAACTGCCTAATTGCCCAAACTGCTAAACCAACTGCTCACAATTTACGCTCAATGTACCATTCACAAGCCTTAAAGTGCCTTAAACTCGTACTCAAAAGACAAGACAAACACCTATCAACCTAGCCAAATTGTCTTACTCCCTTACACACTATTACACAATTGACAGTTCCAACTCTGACGTCAACTCTTTGTCACAAATAATACGAAGCCAGCATAATATTGTGAGCATCAAACACGGCATTATTATTAGGCCTGAAAGGAGTGGAAGCTTGTGAATAATATGAGCCTGCCTAGCTCTCTCTCTCTCAGAGAGCCTCTCCCTTTGAAAATGTACAAGAAGATTTATCGATCTGCAAAGTCGCTCTGGTATACTAAACTCAATGTAGGCAGAGACACACACGAGCTGAAATTCTATATAAAATAGATTCTCTCTCTCTCTCTCAAGAGAAGCGACGAGAAATCTAAAGCTAAAGAGAGAGACTCCCTTTTCCAAGCTGAGGAAACTAACGGGAAACACACCGTTTGAGGAGTTCATACGGACTTTTTGAGCTCAGCTTTTGATATCAAAAAATGAGTTTCAACACCAACAGTTTCTAGTTTCTACAGTAAGGACACGGGATGGATATTAAGTGGAGAAATGAAATATAAATATAATGCTAAGATTTTTATGTTATAATCACGACCATGGTCCTCATCAGAATCTTCTTACCGAGCACCCCCCCCCCCCACCTACCTCACTTCATTTACTTGCATATCATCTAACTGAACAATAAGCTCACTGCTACCCAACCAACCGTGCCTCCTCGTCTTGACCACCCACTTGTCTTTAATAGCCCGAATCCTAATTATAAACCCATCACGCAGAAAAACTACCACCACACCGTGGCTTGGCTACTGGCTATTATTATGGATTTATACTTGAAATTTTCTCTTGTGTAAACAATTCCCTATGATTTACTAGACAGACTAAAGATTTATTGATTGTTATTCTTTTAATGCTTCATCCTAAAGTCGCTACCAGAAATTGAATGAATATAATCACACTGTTACATATAGATTTGCATGATTCAAGTCGTAAGTAGCCCTAACCAAAGAATTCATGGAGATTCAATATATGGGGGAAATCTCTTTGAATCATAAATCCCAAGTGCAGTCTTGAGTCCTGTGATTTCCCTACTCTGCCCACCAATATTTTTCAAAGCGGGTATTAGCAGCAGGAGTAGCTAGCATTAGAATCGGGTGGATAAAAAAATGTTTTTGAATAAATAATTCACATACCTTATTCCACTTAAAGATGAAAGCTACGTCGAGGAGAGTGAGGTCATTCTCCAGGATGTTGTCACGATCTCCATTGTACAGCAAATCAACCTGAGAAGGCAGAGATAAACAAATTTTTCTTCTTTAAAATCCTCCGACATTCCAAAAGCTATTCTCTCTCTCTGTAAATCCATTTTCTAGCCCTCTTGGGTATTTCTTCTATAGTGCTCCAACAATTTACGTTTTTTTTCTCACCACATTTTGACTCAAGGAGCATATTAACTTTTCAACTTTGTGTGTGCAGTAATGAACTCTCTGCTTCTTGAGTGGTACATTCTTGTTGATTTTATATTATCATTTCTTCCACTAAATCTCTGCTCGAAAAAGTGCTATTCTTTTCAGACCAATATTATTATCCATCGTAGATTATATTAGAACGCATCTCTGTATTTTGATGAGGTTTTTTAGACAGCCAACGACCAGAACTAATAGTTTAAGGGGCTTTATATCCAATAAATCCTGTAGAATTTTATAGATCTGCAAATATTATCAAAGTTCTCTCGTCTTAATCGTTTTTTTGTCAAATTCTGTAAGTGCAACCGGCTCAGGGGAAACGTGCCAAGTTACAAATGGGTAGTCTCAAATCTATCTTTCAAAACTCTTTTAGGGAAGAATTCAAATATTCATAACATATATTTTAAGACCCTTAGCAAAACCTTCAATTATTCATATTCTCTTGGTAAGTGTTTGAAAAATTCTCCAGGTCCTAATATACATACGTTATACATACTAAATTATACTGGGGAATGGGGTAATTTACAAAGACCAAGACCGGTTTTAGAAGCCGCGTTTTTTCTCAAGGGACAAAATGATAATAATACACAAAGTAGTTTCCATCCACACGTTCTCCCCTTCATAAGTGTACAATTTTCTAAGCTTATTATGAAAGTACGCTCCTTGGTTATTTTTTATTATAAATCTCTACAATTTACACCCGAAACAGGTCTTTTATCTTTTTACCTCTCGTTTATTCAAAGCATACAACCTCTGAGCACAAAATCCTGAATTTAACAAAAAAAAATCAAATCACAAATCAACCTTTTCCAAAAAAAATACTAAAAAGTACTAAATTATCCCGTCGCTTCCGTTCATGAATAAAACCACTATCAAAATCACCGCAAACATATTAGACACAAAAAAACACAAGGAAATCCATCATGTTGGAGAATGAGAAATGACAAAGCCAACACGAAACGAGGGCAAGTTTTCAGGGAGCTGGAACCTTTTTGACTAATTATAATAATTTACTCTAAAACCATGCTGTTCAGGTGTAATGGAAACGAGGCTGAGAAAAATCTTTTTTTTTGGTAAAAAATCTTTACAAAAAACAGTTTAAAAGCTTACAAAGGGCAAACCCTGGAGATAACTCAACTGAACAACTGAACACTGCAGTCAAAATACATACAACACCGCTCCCTGGCTCCCTCGTCATCCTAATGACTTTGACATTTGCTCATCATTTACCCTCATGCAAAATATCAGAAAAAAATCTCCCTCGCCTTCAGTTGCTTCAAAATCACGAACCCTAACAAGCCTACCAGTCTACCACTCACATGTAATCAACAAAAATTAAAGCCACCTTCAATTATAAAACCTTATTCCATTCATCAAACCCCTTTTAAATCCAATTCTAAAACACAAACACTGTAATTGGATCAAAAATAAGGATTTAATACATTGATTTTGGGGAAAAAATATATCCCAAACCGTTTATAAATAATCAGCATTCAATATTATACCCTTGATTACTTCCAACTGTATTGTTTGATAGTATTCGAAATCTTTTATACCCAACACACCAAACAGCAATAAAGCTCCATTCCAAATTCTCCCTGACTGCCTCTAACTACACAAGAAATATGTAAACAGGTTTCTTTATTGTTTTCAGAGTGGAAAAGTATTTGATTGATAAACAGTCCACTGTAAGGCCATATATTTCTAGTGGTGGTGGTTGTTATAGGTTGGACGAGACTCTCTGCTAGTTCCTCCGGGGTTGATATATCATGAACTCTTGAGTGTATATAAAAATATATCTTAGGTCTAGTGAGGTGAGATGTTTTGAATGATTTGCGCTGATCATAGAACAGCAAATGCCAACGAACTTGATTTTTTCTCGAGATAAACTGGTTAACTGGCACTTATCAGGGATCAAATTGATATTTCATGAGCTTCTCTTCCTCCGTGTGAAATAATTAAAGCCTGTGTGCTGCGATTAAATAATAACATCATTACCTAAACTGACGCTGATTAACCAGCCTGCCTTATTAATGTGATTCTAATTTATACAGAGTACAAGAAGGCTGCGTATATAGATGGGAGACTCGAGCAGCTTTGATGATGCAGCTTTTAAAACTTGGGAGTTCTTACACCTCAATCTTGGGTGTTTAATAGGATGGATATATAAAAACGTTACCTACCTAGTCTGTCTGTCAAATCATGCTAATCAAATAGTGGCATTCGTCTTAATAATAATACCCCCTTTTCAACCCATGAAACTAGACAATCTGTCACTGAGGAGGATTTTAATTAACTTTTTAGCGTGACATGGAACAACGAGCTGCTTTCCAACCGGGATTCAATCAAGTATGCGTAATATGTTAATTAAGGGGATTTAAATTCTTTGAAAAAAAATTCAATACTATCAATCGATATGCTAGCCCTTTTAAAAATCAGCTTATAAAAAAAATTATAAACAACAATAGCAAAGTCCATTAAAAAAAATATATAAAAATATATATAAAGTGAACTTGTCGCCATTTGATCCTGTCTAAACCTACAATCATTGTCTACTTAACGAACATCCTCCCAAAAGTTGGCCCCATCCCTCACCCCTAGCCCAACCAAGTGTCCCAGTAACTCCTAAAATGATGACAAGATTTCCCATCGCATGTAACCACCCCAAGGAAAACTCACACACAAACCCCTTTCATTTATTCAGAGAATGGTCTGGAAATTTCAGATTCCTTCTTTTTTCATATATTATTACATCTCATTACTCCCACAACGTGGTCTCGTTTCGGTTTAGTTCCAGTCGAGTTCCCACTTCCCTCTGTTTCTGGGGGGAGAGGAAGTCAAAGTTTAGTACTACCAGAGGCATTCTGAATTTTAGACGCATTTTACAAGGTACAACTCCACACCGAAAATCACTGAGACCTTCGACTCCAAGTCTTTTTAATGTTTCCCTTTCGGTCTCTTAAAATGTTTAGTTCTTCACGACCCTCTTCTCTAAACTCCCGAAAAACTTTATGCATTATTATTCCTGCTCTACACGGGTTGAAAAACCAATATCCACGATTCACGGGTCCGTGGATAGTAACACTAGAGATTGAGAGGATGCAGTTCCACAAATATCTATCTATAGGCCCAGCTTGAGACAAGAAAACCCCGTTAGGTCGGCAGTATCGGCTTTTCCTAGCTCGTCAATGGTAAATGATATCATCCCTCTCTCTCTCTGGTATCAGCTGCATACAGCCCATCATCATAACGCACAACCCAAAAAAGGAACACATAGAAATACTAAAATAGGGTCTCTCGTACTTTTTCCCCCAGCCTTTTTACCTTCTTTTTGCCACACCGACGACCCTAAGATTTTCAAGATTTGAGATTATGTAAATAAAAGGGAGAGCTCCATGGCACACGATCCATAACAAACACATCTTGGTCTTTTTTTTGCGTTCAACACACTGAGAAATACAGGAGAGAGAGAATATGTACTATTTTATTATTAAGTGGTCAACAATACTTACCCTGTAGTCGTCAGAAAGCCCGTACTTCATTCGGATGAATTTCTTGAGCAAGCCAACCGAGACAGCCGCAGGACATTGGAGATACCTCCGGTCGTTGGCCTACATCACATTATACAACATCTCATGAATCTCTAGACTGAGAATTTATTTTAAATCATCTTACTCTCAACCCTTTCCTTATCCCTCTGTCATACTACTATACACCTTCTTATCCCCTCTCTAATAAAAATACAACATTGGATCAAGTATGTCATACACACAACTCATATATAATAAACTCAATCCTCTTCAAGTCCTTCTAAAACAAACTGGTGTTTACAGTTTGAAAAAGCAAAGGGGTGTAATTCTCCCAAGAAGCTTTTAGAGTCATAAGGAGATGATCCTATTATTATTGGCAGGGGAAGTCTCATTTATTAAAATGTTAAATCACGGGATGGTGTTGAAATTAAATAACTAACTTATCTATTAATCCCCCTAACAAAGACTTGAAGCCTTTTATAATCTTTAGACTTTAATTACTCAGCACTTAGAGTTGTAAACAAAACACTTTCCAGCCACAAACCTCTCGTCAGCATGGGAGAGCCGTCAAGAAAAAATATATACGGGATAAATTATGGCTAATTGTAAGTGGGAAGTCTGTATGACGGATCTTGTCTACTGCTTTTATAGAGGTCGGACACACCACACGACGGACCGTCTAAACTACAATGGTAAGCCACCAACGTCCTTTCATTAAACGATATCAGACATCAATCAAATAGCTTGAGAGTTACTCAAACGAGTTGCCTAAGCTCAAGGGATACTTAATGTCTCGTAATTTCCCTTATCTTGATTAAAACCTGAATAAACGGCAGCCTTTTTTTCTTGTTTTTTTTGCTTATTCTTTTGAAAGTTGGAGGAGGTGGTGAGAAGAATAGGGAAATAGGAGGAAGCTCTTGTTCATAGGGTAAATAAACTTAGTTACAAATATATTAATCCCCTCCAACTTGGGCTTTTATAGACAGCTTCATATCAACTTTTAAAACAGCACATAAACATTAGAAAATTGAACAGAAACTCAGGTACAAGTAATTACAACAAGTACATACATTAACTAACTCAAGCGCTCTATTTATAAACGAAGATAAAAAACTTGTTAAAAACTGCTCGGATTTTAACTTTGAATTTATAAATATACTTTACAATTTTTTGTACTAAACTTTTTTGTACTGCTTTGTGCAAACTTTTAAAAAATACTTTAAAGAAAACTTAATAAAAAAAATTGTAAGCTGATCAATGAACTCCACCCCGAATCCAATCCAATCCATCTAATCCTACATCTGATACCATCACATAAACTACATGGAAGAATATACCCAAAAGCTCATGCTATTTCTCATTCTAGCGATAAGCTCAAGGGAAGGAGATCTCATCATGATCATTAAGACGAATCTGTCTTTTGCCCACGCATCAAAGAGTTTAATCAGTTCCCCTATTATTACAACCCTTAATTACGTGCAAATTTTTCTACCCTTGTGGTCTTTTAAAGTGTGTAATCCTCTGGCTCTAGGCTTCAAAAAATCCACATCGTTTTTTCCCTACGCAGCCTTGTTTCACCGTCAACTCCCTACACATTCATAATTAGTAGGATGGGATTTTTTTTACTTCAAGTAGCTACTACCATGCTAGCTTCTGTTTTTCTATACTCTACGAAAAGCCCGTATGAAATTCTACTTTTAATCACCCAAAAATAATTACCTCCACATCCTTATTGAACATTTAAGTTTAAAAAACTGTGTCTTCTCTAAAAGAATTTTAATAGACTATAGGCTGTAAAAAACATATTAATATCTCACGATAAAACACCACCCCTGCTTACACAGAGTCACAAGCTAGCTGGGATTAATTTTCAAATGATGCCAGCAGCTTCATCCCACCCATCAGGAACATCAAAACTAGATCTTATTAAACAGAACTGTGCAATCAAACTCATCAATATCCTAGTCATCATGGATCTGTATAATAAACATTTCCTTTAGAGGAACTACTAGTGCCCATGGGGGTTTAATAAATACAGATCAAAAGATACACATTATAAACTCAAAGCCCTTTCATAACTTCCTACATAGCTAAGAGCTATAAACAAGCCCTCTCGGCCCATATCGCATAAATATTTACAGCTCGTTACGATTTGCTCACAGTAATAACAACCCATCGATAGATCATGGCAATTTTGATTCACATATTTTCTATCATATCCCCCTTGGACAAATTACCCCCTCTAATATCATCCTTGCCATTCTTGGAGAACATAATAGATTTTAAAGTGTCAAAAATACCTAGAGATACATTCACAAGAGAGTCAACCCTTGTCAGCTTTGCCTTTATGCTTTATACTATCTTCCTACATTACTTTCACCCTCTTGAAATATCTCCTCTTAATGATCCCTGTCACTTACCCATCTAGCTAAACTCGGTGTCGGTGACAAGGAAAGAGTTGAGTGTGGTTACATCTTACAATTCTTACATCTACTCGCAACTTGAATGGAATCTGAGAGGAAAATAAAAACAATAAAAAAACCGACATACCTCCTCATGACTGCAAACACTGGACTTGATGTCTTTGAAATCCTGAGCATTCGTGGTTGGCTGCTGCTCCTGTTTCTGATGTACCAGTTGTTCCTTCGGGACGGTGTCTTCGCCATCATAGCTAGAAATTATTGAATGATTCAGTTGTCAATAACCCATCAGAGAGTGCACACAGCTTGACAATGGAATTCACTGATCACAGAGAGAGAGGAGAGGAGAATGGATAATTATTATTATCCTCTCTGGGCATTGCATTGTCCGTGTGGACAGAGTCAAAAGAAGCTAATGGCTGACAAAGGTGTTGAATTGCTTGTAATCAGATAGTTAGAGTGAGGATGAGGACGATAACAATAGCAATACAATACTCTATGTAATAATAATCATAATAACTAGTCTGAATAGCTAGAGGGAACCCTATCGTGTCGAAAAGTGCCGAGTCATATAGATACCAGCCTGTGATATCATGTTCATTTCGATTTTATGACCTGGCTCAATCAAAATTAAAACTTTACTAGTCCAATCCTTCTATGATCTTTCGACATGTCATTCTAAGGGGGACTCAAAGCTTGTGGGGTTTATGATTTAGACATTTTTATTCTCATTTGTCACTAGCAAAATGCGGTGAGCAAAATCTTTACTATTTTCATCCTTTTTTTTGTTATTTCTATAAAACCTTACTTTTTCTGATCATTCTACCGACTCTGTGTACCTACCCAATCTAATCTAGCTAAGATAACTATATTCATTGTGATAATATATTTTTTAATAAACAAAATATGTTTTTGTCCTAAACAGTACCAAACCTGAAAAACCTATTGATTCTTAGATTAATCTTTTTGAATTACAATTAAAATCATTGCCAGATAAATCTAAACTACAAAAAACTGCTGGTCTCGATAGTAGTAGGTGGTAGAAACCAAAGAGTAATCAATTTCTGATCGCACCATTCAACTCAAGAAAACATCCAGGAAAGTCATGCAAATATCCCCCACCAAATTCATTACATATCATCTTCCTCCTTATCCTTCCTCCATGCACTAAAAAGCACAATGCACTAAGCTTGTACACATTGTACTGTCAGCAAATCTACATGCACACCAGCAACCATGTCAAGAACGTCTTGAAGAGATCCTCATCCACACTAACTAAAACACATTCGTATTATAATATAACCCTGTTCATCCCCATCCTACAATCTAAAATACATCTCTTCCCATACATACATTACTCGCCTTAAGTTCCAAACATTTTTTCCTCACCATTTCTCATGCACACAGAACAACACTCTTGCCGTAAGAGAGATGCCACATTATTACATTCAAGATTAAAGACATAAAGGAGAGGGCAAAATCCAAAAGGAGTGAATAGTATCTAATAGCCCATATACAACAACACACAGCTATGATCTTTCCTCTCTCCTCTAAACTATCAGAGAGATGAGGATGATGATGATATAGCTTAAAGATTCATTCACCTTCTCAAGTACTCGATAGAGAGGCTAACCACATCTTCCAAGGAGAGGATCGTGGACAAATCTGTTGCCCCCTCCACTTCCAAAGCCATTCCACTCGACGCTGACTCCGCCGCTTCAACTCCATCCGACCCGCATTTCGACACCGCAAAGTCCCTCCGTCGACGAAGCTCCGATACCAAGGACCCCGGGACCAATTTGTAGACTAGTCTCTGCACAATCACATCCGACCTGGGAACGACAACAAGAGCATTACGGAACCATTTCATACTATAAAGGGGACTCGGAAATAATTAAATATTTTATCTACACACTCATAGCAACACTCACGAGAGATAGATAGGTTAGTGCTGATTCAATTTTAATGCTATGGCCTGTATGAGGAGGATACGAACGAGGCTGGAGATTCTTACTCCCATAATTCTATCATTATATGAATTAGAGAGATGAGGATAAAGCTGAGGATTTGAAGACATCATCATCATCAGCTTTATCATCTCATCGTGATAAAAGACATGATGGGCACGCTCCCTTCAAAACTCTATTCACTTCCCTCCCCATACAAACAAGGTATATTACATATTACATTAGAGAGACAATATTTTTATCCTATATAATACAAGACCAAGAAGATTCCTCTATTTTTCTGAACCTATCTGAAAAAACTCTCCGTATATTCTCCACTCTATTCATTTTTGCCACTGCCAACCTAGAATCTCTCCACTATCTTTTCAATACATTTCCCCAGCTCAGTCAAAAAAAACTCAATCCCAAATCCTATTATCTTTACCCGGTCTTTCCTACCCATTTTTCCTCATCAAGTTTAAATCCCATCTAGACGAGCTGGGCTATTGTGCATCACTTACTGGACTTTAAATCCCTCCAGAGATCATAAAAGCCAACGCCATGAAGTAATCACATCCTCAATCATTACGTTTTTTTAGGCTGGTCTGCTTTTTTATGGGGATGGCATGGTTAGAAGCTAAAGTTATATTCGGAGGGAGACTGACCACTGACTATTAATTTGATAATCACTTGAGGCTGATTTCCTATTCACAGGGTTGATAATAAAATCTATAAACGTTTTTTCCCCTCTTGACGGACATAAGGATTTAATTACTGGCTGAGGTAAGCTGTCAAAGGAAGGCACATAAATGTCATTGTGTTTAAAATATAGGCATTAAGGATTTATAAATTGTATGGAATATACATGGCATGGGATATCATGGGTGGTTGGTATGGATTACGGTGTGGTAGATAGACTCACCTGAGGCTCATGTGAGGCTTTGCATTGTTTAGCTGCACGTCACAAATCGGACAGTAACTGTTCGTCTCGAGGTACTTGAGGATACATGATTTGCAAACTGTAAATTAAATTAATCATTGCCATTAGGATAATGAACTTGGTAGTTGTCTCATAACTTAAGTTTATCCTTCATTAATTATACACAAGAGTTTGGATTTCTTTTATAGAGAGAATAGAATTTTAAAGCCGTTTTAAGATTATGAAGAATTTTTAAATCTGCCATACATGTTTAGGTTGTTTTCATTACTATCGAAATTTAAACAGTGCTGACTAAACAAAGAGTATTATCCTTGTAACTATACGTGTGTAGTTAAATGAATATTAATCTCAAATTGATCATGACTAGTGTTCGTCGGTATGTGACATTGTATAAAATTTCAGAGATTTCTGAGATCATCTAATTATTGGAACACTTAATTAGTTTTTATCAATTTCGTCTATTTAACAAAATGTTTAAAAAAATAAAAATTCGCTTCATTCAGAATTCTGATTTCTGATAGTACACAGAATTATATAGAAATTCAATCCACTAGTACAAAAATAAAATCCCATCCCGCAATCTATTGTAAAATCAATGTTGTATATGTCATCGTTCAAAATACAAAATGTCCACAGCCACAGCAGACAGGACTAAATTCCGACCTACATTCAAAACTCATAATAAATCCCAAAGAACAATAACTTACACGTATGTTGGCACTCGATAATAGCCGTAGCATCAATAAAGTACCCACTGCACAACGGGCACATAAGATACTGGTTGATTTCAGTCAACTCGGACTTGACGGGAACCCGCTCTTTCGGCTTTTTTATGGAATTCGGGGATACCGCTCCAGCAGCTGTTGTCTTGCCATGCTTGGCATTAGAGACACTCGAGTGATGATCATCAGCTGCCATATTTATTCTTCAATCACTTTCTCAATCCAAATCCTTGAAATTAAAATCCCAAGTCCTACAAATCTCCCCCCTCACGCTTGGGAGAGAACACGTCCTGGACACCGCAAATGGGTGACATTTCCCTCTGTAACATAAAAATTTTAAATTAAAGGTCATCTAAGTTTGAACTTTCATGAGCTATCAAAGGCTATAATAAAGAGACGCTCAAAGCAATTTTTAAACACATCAAAATATACTAGTGGTAAATAATTTAATACTACAAGGAGATCAGATTACTAATAAGATACGAGGAGCATATAAGCCAAGATACGATCCTTAATATGCCGGCACGCTGCCGGAGATTGTTAGCTGGTCATAATTTAAATCCACATATCGTGAGCATTAGAAAAAAATAAAAAGCATATCATATAAAACGCAGCAGTGTTGCCTACAGCTCGAGGATTCAAATTCAAATCTGCTTTTTAACAAGGAGGAATCTCTGACACCCAATTCATTACTCTCTTGAGCTCTTTTGAATTCTTAGATTATTTTTTGCCCCTCTCCGTCTGACACGGCGACCTGTCGGTATTCCAGGGGAATACATTTCTACATTCTTGTCTTAATACACAACATGCCAAATGTTCCATATCGATGAGACATATTCCTCAAAGGAAGAAAGCCCACAAACACACATCCATCCATATGGATTCCGAACATGCATTTCATTCATTCTCTTCCTACAAAACCCCCCTCTGACAATGTAACAACACACACGTCCTTATTCCACAATGCATATTAAACTCAACAAAGCCCAGTAGAATATAATATAATAAATTTCTCCTTAAGTCTCTCTATACAATCAAGCTGATCAATTATTCAACCATACCTACTACAAATACTGGCAATGTGCCGCTCCTTTAAATATTTCCCTTGATTAATTTAGCCTAAAACGATTTCTCCAGAGACTAATTATGAATTTCATGTAATCCCAGGAAACTTTGATTTTCTCCATACAACAAAAGAGACAAAAACTAATCCCATAGTCCATACTACTACTCGAGAACTGTATGCACTACTCATCCTTTTTTTCCTATGGGGGAAGATGCCCTTTTGTCCCACTCGCCTGCCATTCATCACAGACAAAGAGGTGATAATGGCTCAGAAGAGTCCTCACGGCCTTTCCACAAAATAAGATGACCTAAGCCCCGCCGCAACTCCTCAATGTTAAACATTAGCCCTAGAGTTACACAAACAATTGATCCCCTCCAAAAATAAAAGAAGAAGATATAAATGGTCAAGCTTGACTCTCCACGCCGGAGTGAACTAACTCACACACACATGCAGGCACACATCATTGGAATCCCTAGTAACAAAGGCTATTAGAGAGATTCTAAACAAAAAGATGGGAGCACAGATATGCCCGTTCTAATGGTCTCAGGACCCTTCGATTTAATGTCATCCTGTAGTGATTTATAAGGGCCATCTCATCTCTCAGCCTTTGGATCCGTTTGGCTAAAGAGATTCGGAGTGGATTTATCACGCGTCGATGCTACCCGGGTAGAAGTAACCACTACTAACTGAACTATACACAACGTGCTTAGTTAAATACATATCTGTTGAGTATTTCAGAGATACAAGCTCACCCTTCAAATATATCACTAGTGACCAGGGTAGGGCCATGGTGGTTCCAGGGACCTCATTAAGGGAATGAGTCTCAAACTACTATAGCTTTTAAATAGATGCAAGTTGTGTTAATTTACTTTTATCATCTCATCAAATTAGCCTTTTTCCACCTACCCTTTCCCCGTCATTTACTCAGACCCTTTCGAACCGAATGGGACAAGCCTTTAGGAAATTTGTTCACTTTATACGCAGACCCTAATGGCCCTTCCATGTCACTTACTTTTATCACATTTATCCCATCCATCACTATTAGATATATACTCGAAACCCTTGGAGTCATTCCTCCTGAGGTCACTTCCTCAATCCTTTTACATTTTCATTAGACAGGGTTCTAGAATTTCAGAAACTTACTGTCTTTAACGAATCCCCTGTTCCGTGTCAATTCCAACGTTACGAGACAAGAGCAAACAATGTCCTTCACCTTGAGTATTTTAAAATCTATGTTCTCTTTGCTTTACACTTAAGATGTTTGAAAATAATATTTCGCAACGTAAAAGCATATGATATAACACCTTAAAGAAACTCGTGCAGATTCAGAGTCGAGATTGAACCTTCAGGTTGGAAATTTCCTCAATTAAAATATTAATCAGATCTCATGGAAGATTTCATATGAAAAACAAGAGCCATAACTTCACCAAGATAATTCAAAGGCCATATAAGTCCCAGCAGGATAAGCCATGTCCTCTACCCTGGCATTGATTACCTTAACTCCAGGAGGGGAAAGCGAGCAGAGTTTCCACACACAAAACATAATATAGATCTCCACACAGGTAATCAGAGCATGCAAGAATATACATTACAAGCTCTAATATTTATTAGATAAAACCCCTTCCAATTTGGACATTGGCTCATGGAAATATTTGAAACCCAACTATAAACTCATGGCACAATAAATAACACTACCATCCTCATCATCCTTTCCACTCAAAGAGACACAAAAAATCCACATTGACCAAGATGGAAGATATTCGCAAAAGCCAAGAAAAATAAGCACACTAGCTCGTTCTCCTCAGACAGTTCAAAAGTTTAAAGCCATCAATCCACACGTAGTAAGTTCAAGGGAAGTAATAATTACCTTAAATTACAATAAAAATAATCATAATCACCAGGAGGAGCAGACACATATCCATCCTACATGCCACATATACATACCCCACACATATGAGAGATCAAGATCATTTCCACATTAAAAAAAGAGTTATACCCAATGTTCTTCATAGACAAGATAGTTCTCAAGTCTTTCAAGACATTTCAGAGCCAAAAGACAAGCTGGTCATATCCATCCACAACTATCATCATCATCTAACCAAGAAGCTCCTATATCCCTTCTGCACAGCAATACCAACTTGGAACTCGTAAACTCCTCTCTCTCTCTCTCTCTCTTATGCTCTGGCATTAGATAGTGGTGGTGGTTCTTGTATTAGATTCCATAGAACATAGTAGACAAGTTGTTGGCGTATGTATGTGTAGTATGCTTGAGCTTGGGTTATAAGGGATTGTAAAAAGGGAAAGGAGAGAGAGGAGGCTTTTTGGACCGACCAAGAAGAGGAAGAAAGCCCGATGAATAAAAATGGAAGAGTTCATTCCGAGGGGGGCAAGGACAATCCATTCAAAGCCAACGCTAACTTTAAAAACTAACTAATCTCTCCTCTTTAACCCTTTACCTAACTCATATTATAACAACAGCAAGTCTGCAGTAGAAAATACCAGTTGGTTCATAGTGGAAAATAAGTCGGATGCTTTGAAAATTTCAAAAATTATTCTCCATCATAGAAACACATGAGCATAGTTTCTAGAGATTCTCTGACATTCTCTAATACTACGCTACGCTCGCCTTGAGATCCATTGTAGTAAGATTCAGCATGCCCATACATTGTTTTATCAACACAAAAAAAGGACAAAAAAATCCAACAGGATTCTCAAGCCTCAAGACTTGAAGCAGAAAGCTAGTACTAGAGCGAGTCCAGAAACTAGAATGTCCATCAGAGCCAGAAAACAGAAAGCATGTGGATGAGGATGATGGTGATTGTATTTACGAGGCTTAATAGCATTACCAAAGTTGATTCTTGTTTCCCTTAGTACAGAATCTATGAAATTATAGGATTCCACACCACTCTCCGTATAATATTTTCGAGATTCTTCAGAGGTTAGAAAAATCAATCCTTTCATTACTTATTCATACATATGATATGAGACAGGAGAACCGCCTTCCAATCCCTGAGATTCATATCCTCATGTCCATTTTTCATGCTTCGTGTCCACCTCTATTCTAGTACACATCTGTCACAGCAGAGAATATTATGAGGGCTCAGATATTTTACTAATAAGTACTAACTACTAAGCGAGTTTTTCTTTTTTAAAAGGAATCGACGAGTGTGAGGACTTTTAAAAATTTCCACATAGCAAGAATGTGCCGGTGGAAATGAGCTGGAATTCCTCTTTCAACTTCACTCTCTTTCCTCATTGTGAGATGCTAAGACAAAAACTAAAAGCTAAGCATCTTCAAAAGCCTCTTCCTTACTTCTCCCAGAGCATTTCTATGGACATTGAATCAGAGAGAGGAGATGTGGATAGCTGAACTTGCTGGACTGTCAAAACAAAACTGCTAAGGGAGATAGATTTTATGTAACTCGTGTGTATATGGATAAGTTCCCCAGATCACACAGACTTGCCACTTTGGCACTTACTAAATGAGCTACCAGGCATTCCAATAACTTTCGAGTAGAACACAGCTTTGTCAGCGTCTCACATTTGACCTAAAAGTTTAAGCAAAGACTGATGAGAAAACCCAAAGTTATCAACAAGTATGCAATTTATTTTTAAACTCGTCAATCTTTTCGTACAGGGCTGTCAATCTACTCCCAAATATTTGCCACTTGCTTTAATCCTTAACGAACATGAGTTAATCCTTAATCCCGAATCTCAAAGAACGAGATAACTCCACTCATAACAAGCAAAACGAAACACTCCCATTGACAAGTCAAGAGCTCATCACCACCAAAGTTCCACATCCGTGAGAAAGGAGATTAAAACGTCACCCTGCCCTCCCATGCGACACACAAGAAAGACGTCCGCTCACCAACCGTAAACACGTGCACGTGAATACAGTGAGTGTGACATCATAAAAGTATCATTTATTACGTCTTTTTCATATTCATACTATTATTATTATTATATCATAATATATCATATCCTCCAAAGACAAAACCGCTTACATGCATCGCTCAAGCCCTCTTCCCTGTGTATTACATTAACCGAATTAACAATATAAGTTATGCATCCTCAGACCGCAGTTGTGTGGTCGTTTCATACTACACATACATCCCTCTCTCCTATTCCTAAAACTTCCCTGTACAACTTCATTTAGCCCGACTCATATTTTCCCCTTAGGGGTGACCACCACAAGCAACCAATTT
>JAQFYM010000558.1:0-59158 GCA_034694785.1 Agrenia bidenticulata | reverse complement strand
CTGAATATAAAATTGACCCTAAAATTTCAGTGGGACTAAGGAACTGATAAACTAGCGCGGGGGGTTTTATAAAATTGCTTCTAACGCGCTTGCCAAATGATTTAAATTTTATTAATGTGTGGCCCGCTCGACGGGCCTGTCAGCCCCTAGTTAGCAGATAAGAAACTTATTCATGATGCTGTATAGCCTAGTTGTCAGTGTGGGATCAAAAGTTTTGCTAGTCTGCAAAGTTATAAAAAAAAATCGAATCTAAATGTTCAATATTTAATAACCTTTATCAACTAATGTTTTTTTAAGCTTGGTGTTCAACATTAAATTTAACCTTCAATTCTTATTTCTTTTCTTTATCAATACCAAAAGCATTTCAATCCTAGAATATGTTTTCACATTGATCAAAAAAAGGTGACAAATTATTCAGTCTGAAAATTTGCAAACTGGCTACCTTATTTTATATTAAATTTCTTATTCATTTGAAAACTATTTATTTAGGGTATTTGAGGGCTTACGATACACACACCAACACTCCAATCTAAATTGACATTGGCATGAGTATAAAATGTAGCTGAACTCAGCATTAAAGATATGCCACTACTAACAATAAATAGTTGATATCAAGTCAAGGGGAAGTCGATTGAGAACCCTTAAAGTGACCTCAAGAGGGGATGGTAATTTGATTCTTGTCTGACCTTTTCAGTATGGGGATATGGGATTTTGTGTGTGACGTTAATCAGCATGTGCTCCTTGGCCGGGGTGAGTGTGATGCCTTTTATGAAGAAGGAGTTTTACAAGCATCTGTTGACAGCTTTGGTTGGACTTGCTGTTGGATCTCTGACAGGCAGTGCAGTTTTCCACCTTCTACCTCAGGTTCGTTGGACAGCAAACTGTCCATGTTTATTTTGGACATTTTGGTGACAATTGTTGAGGACGCATTGATATGTTCAGTAGTGACTGATTATGGCTGTTTTATTTCCAGGCGTTTGGACTATCCAACCATGACCCTACTCATGAGTACTTGTACATTTCCCTGGTTGTTTGCGGAGGGATTTGGATGTTTTTCATGGTGGAACGGATTCTTAAGTTCATCATGGACTACAAAGACGTACGTGTAGAGAACTGAATGAGAAATATCAACCATTTACCATATTTGTGGATTATCACGCGATAAAAGATTGTGTGTCAATTGTGTCAATGAGCTCTGGTTGAAGAGCAAACTCTCTTTTGTGATGACCACTTGACACTTTTTCTATGCTTTTGTCTCTGACTCACTATTTGTTGTCCTTGGGTTGTGTCTGTATTAGATGATGATATGGAATTTCCACAAGTTCATTAAAATCCATATTTATAGCTTTTTCAAGAAATCTAGCAGAGAAAAGCTTGTATAGTCCATTCAGTTTTGAGTTTCCTTGATAATCTTCCTTGAAGTGTTTGCTATCTATTGTACAACACGTGTTAAAGCTTCATTGACAATAATGTTGCTTTTAGAAAAAAAAATAGATCAATAAAATTTTGGGGCAAAATAAGAATAGTCAGAATAACTTTGAATTTCCCACCACATTTCGGCTACATATCCAAGCGTTTTGTTCGATCCGAAAGTCCGAACTGAAGTCAAACCTAAAATTTATTTGATAGCCTTTCAAAGAAATGAATGGGCACAATCCTTCTCCATGATATAAATGGATAGTTAATGAATTCTTGAGTTGATAATTTTGAATGTTTCCTCAATGTTTGCAGAGAAAGGACCGAAATTGGAAACGGGAGAAAATGTCCAGTATAATATCCTCCACACCTGAAAACAGCACCATTTCCATGCTCGTTGAGAACGGCAACTGTGTCAAGTCCAGCTCCATGGACAACGGGGAATCGCGGAATGGAAGTCTAGTCGTGTGTAATGCCCGGGAGACCGGAGTAATTTACGAATGCCAAGAACAGGCTATCAAAGCGTCGTTCGGGCATCAGGAGGTAATCCCGCTTTTCCCTTAGTAGTCACATCAGCTATTCCAATTGATTAGAGTATTTTAAATCCTACGCCATTTCTGATTTGCAGAGACCCAGACTGAGTGGATGTCATGATCACTCGGTAACTTTTGAGCAAGGAAAGGACAGCGTGATTGCCACTGTGGCCTGGATGATCATTTTTGGAGACGGACTTCATAATTTTATCGATGGACTTTCCATTGGGGCTGCGTTCAATGAGAGCATTCTCACTGGAGTGAGCATAAGTGTGGCAGTACTTTGTGAAGAGCTTCCTCACGAATTGGGTAAAGGATTTTTTTTAAATTTTTAAATACAGCTTTGTCAATAATTAGCATTATAAATAATTTCCCTATAAATTCCCAGGAGATTTTGCCGTCCTTCTAAACGCAGGGATGTCAATTCGACAAGCCCTGACCTACAACTTTCTCTCCGCCTGCACCTGCTACATAGGAATGGCAGTGGGGATCTTTCTTGGAGAAGTGCAAGCCAGTACTTATATTTTTGCATTGGCTGGTGGGATGTTCTTGTACATTGCTCTGGTCGACATGGTATGTCCAAGTGGATTTTGAAAACAAAGTTTTTTAGTGACAAACAAAAAAAACGTACAGGTTTATAATTTTTCTCTCTCGTTTCTTAGGTCCCAGAGATGAATGAGATTGCGGAAGAGACGAGTAAAGTGTCTGTGAAGAAAGGGCTGCAGGTGTTGGTTCTGCAGAATCTTGGACTGTTCCTCGGAATCTCGACCTTATTCATACTTGCAAAGTACCAAGACAGCATTCAGTTCTAGTATCCACTATCAAGTACAATGTCCAATTAGGCCTTTGACATGGGCCTATAAAGTAATCTTTATTCCATGACACGAGACCCCCTACTGTCTTTGTACTTTTGATATGGACTCACTTTTGGAACCTTTAGTTAATGAGATGCTGCAATAATAAATTCCATACTTATAATTAGCTCGTAGGCTACTCGAGAAAAAAAACATGTTCAGTGTGTGCTTCCCAACGAAACCAGCCGTTAGGGCTAGTGATCACAGACATGAGTTCCTGATGTGATATACGCCAATTTGCTGTGAAAGTACTTGCGGCTTAATTGGAGGAGTCTTTGGTCGTCATTATTTCTAACTGCGGCTCTCTTCTTCACTGACTGGGAAAAGAAGCTAGTGTGTAGAGTTGTAAAAATTCATGGGATGATTGGGAATTGAGATTTTACAAAGATATTTATTGACATTATGCTTGGAAATTGTATGATAGTGTTAAAAATCTAAATCTAAGGGTGAAACCAGGTTGAGTTATTTCATGTGCCGAACGGTAGTTAGTTAATTTAGTAGATTGACTTTAATATTTTATACATAATATCTAAGGGTATCTTTAGGACTTATATAGTCTCCACAGTGTAGTCAGCCCAATGTACATGCTGCTTTAGTAAGATTACAAGGGTCATATCTAAGCGTATAAGCTTTTTGTATAAATTCTTGCCGACCCTTGGAAAGATTAGAGGAGTTTTTCAGGTGGAACACAACAGGGATACTTAAGCTAAGATAAAGTACAACTCTGGACTAATTATAAATAACAATTCTAGAGGTTTAACCATCTCACCAAGAACTGAATCGGTACACCTTGAACTGTAAATGAAAAGCAGGGAAATGAATCACAATAAAAAAAATAGTTTCCCATCACTGGACAATTTTGGTTGAACATTGATTTTTCCCACACGGATTAAAGAAAGAAAAAACATTCAACAATTGAAGTCCCTATTTATGGCCTTGTGGCTGTTGAGGTGGGACACTCCCCTTTGTTGGCTCTACTGGTTCTGTTGGTCCAGGCTGACCTGGACGTAGTTGCTCCATGGTTGCAAAAGATTTGGGATCGAAGCTGGCCAAGTCCTGGGGAAATCTTCGCTACAAACCCCCTCAGGCTAATATTATACTTTATTTAAATAACATACGACTTACTAGCCCAACTAAATCAACCACAGATCTGACAAAGCCAATATCCAGGCTTTTATTTAAATACATGGGACAGGGCCCACAGGGCATTCAAAAACAGGAATTATCCACATTTGAATTTTGAAATGAATAATTAAACACATGACTTTTAACAATCCACTGAAAAGTCCTCAGTTGTAACAATTGGGCTTAAAAAAGCCTCCTCCTAATAAAAGACGAAAATTCTTCATCACAACGAAATAGTACAACAAGAGCGAACCAACTACCAACAGCACAGCACCAACCGACACTGGAAATTAACGTTTCAATTGACAGTGAGTTTATTATCATTATATTTCAGTATTATTTAAGCTGGCTTATTTTTTCCCAAGTCTATAAAAAATCCACAATTCTTGCAGATACTAAAAAAGCCATTTGGATTTTCGAAATGGAAGCTGGAACCAAAAGCCTGCTACTCATCTTCGTCTTGGTCCTTGTAAGTCCAGCTCATGGAGGACTTCTTACTTACGCATTCTGCCAATCGGCTTGCAACTGGGTCACTTGCTACGCTGCGGCTGGGCTCATTGCAGGTAGATTAACTTAGATTTAAATTTCTTTTAAAGTCACCAAAAAAATTGCCACTTTAAATTAACCATTTGAACAATTGTGAATTTGTTATCCAGGCGTTCCAACGGCGGTACTGGCTGCCACAACCTGCAACGCAATACAAGGGGCTTGCATGACCGCCTGTGCCGCGACCATTGTACTCCCGACTCCTTAAGACGTTTGGACGTTTCTTGAAAGGAGTTTGAGGATTTTCGGGTAGCAGGGCATTGGTGTTTGAATATAATTTTATACCCGTGTTCCGTGATCGGTGCGTGACTAAATTATCGAGGGTAATTTTAGTATTGTGTATGAGTTCACAATGACTATGACATGTTCAGAATCTATTTTAAGTTTATTGGTTTTGTGTCTTTCACAAATGACTAATCTTTGGAGAGTCCCGGTCTGGAATACTTTTGCTGTCTTGGTTTTTTGACTTCTAATTGTGTGTAAGCATTGTTGCATTTGGACCAAGTTTTATTATGCTTGGTTGACTTAATGAAATAAATACTCGTACTCATTAGTACATGGAACAAGTTACAATGTGCCTGGAGAATAAACTAACTTTGCACCTTAAAACTTGAAAGTCCCCTATCCCCTGTGGGAAATACCTTGTGCACAATCATATGAATATTTAATGGGTTAGAAATATTTAAATACCCAAATATGAGTTTTGAATTGCATATACCTGATATACCCAAGTACACGGGAGTAACACGCATTCCATATGTAAGATTGCATCCTTCGACTTACTTAGTTTCGTAAAATAAAAACGGGCATTCATAAATCGTTTACTGCTTGGTCTATTGGTTTCTATAAATAGACAGAGAAAATTGTCCAGTGAATTGCGTCGTTCATCTTCCAAAAGCCGGAGTGTTTTTTTAAATGTAATAATTATAATTTGTGAACCCCTCGATCCGAGCTTCACAAAGACGGGACTAAATCCCACCTACCAAATCCCATGTCCAACCTAATGCTAATGGTCACAGGAATATCCCAAGATAAATTATGCTTATTTTAGGGACATGAACTTTTAACAAATGTATTTAAATTTGGTCTTGATCTACTCCTAAAGGTAGGCCTACTCATTCCTTTTTTAATGCCTTTGAGTATACCATTAAAAACTACAGCTCCAGTGTAACATATACGAGTACAATTCAATCTCAAGCTACAAATACTCAAATATAGATTTTTTTAAATATAGAAAATACAGAAAAACCATAATAGGCCAAATTTCCTAAAGTTGAAGTAATGCCCTAACATTGTAATTATTTGCCACTGCCCTGCCATGCATCCCATTCAGCCTTAAGGGTAAAAGGTAAAGGTACACTAATAATTTACTAATGAAGCCAGTGTCTAAAATTAAGGCCAGTTCTGATGTTCTTGTGAGATGTGAGGCAGGATCTAGAGTCGGCTATCAATTAGAAATTAGAATATCCTACAATTATGTAGATGCTCATTTTGTAAAGTAGCAGACCTTAGCTCCTGAACAGCTTGGAATTAATTGACTAATTGCTCCTATTCATCATTCTACTTTCTTATGTGTAATTCATACTGCCCAACACATGTTAAATAATCCCATGCTAATTGTTCTCCTAAATCCAATCGGGTTTTTAGTTAGTTAGTTACGTCTTAGTAAAACCACGTTAGATAAATTAATTGAGTTTAGAAAAACGCGAGAATATAAATAGCTCTATAATTTTAGTGTCAGAGATAAGATATGTATGGACCGCATCGGTACATGCTACAACCATAATTTGTTAGACTAAATAACTCTAATACCTTTTAGCGTTGAAGATAAGTGACCATTGCAGACATCTCACTCGTGCTAAACATAATTTCAATCAACATGAGTAAGATACTAAATTAATGTTTAATCGAGGCCTGTGTTTCAATTAGAACTAAAAACTATAGCCTAAAAGTCCGCTTGTGAATTTTGCTCACTCTGAAGGAACGGAATTAATTACAATGGACGGATTGTAATGCAGTCCACTCGACGAGAGATCTGAAAGAGGTAAGGCTGTCTTAATTAGCATTTATCCTGTGTTCAAGTGTGTGAAAATAATTGATCCACATGTTTCTCTAGAATTTTGATCTCACTATAGATTTGAAATGGAATTTAAATAATTCTGCTGAGAAACCTTGCTCCACTGATATTATTTTAATTTACATTTGGAGGAACTACTTTGGGAGGTTGGTAGAGTCGTCTGTAGCGTAACGTTCATTACCTTAGTCAATTGGAACCTAAACTTTTGCTTATATAAATGACTTGCAGTTAGTTCATGCACTTTAATCGTATTCATAGCCTACCCTAAGCTTGTCTCTCATAATATTCAAATTTTCATCCCAATTCAACTAGGCTGCTAAATTACTACAACTCTAAGAAATAAACTCTAGAAAGTTTAATTCATTATTGTGTGTCTATTAAAAAAAAAACTCCCTTGGAGACATCAAAATAAACCAGAGTGGATTTCCTAAAATTTTATTTTATTCAAGCAGTTGTTTTAGTCTAAAAACCGTGATCTTGTACAAGCTATCGTAATCGACAATCGACACAGATCGACATGTCTTTGTTCTCCCTCTGCATTTGCTTCCCACCCTCGTCCAGAGTACTCACGTCGAGGGGACAAGTCAAGATATCCGATTTAGGACAAGCTGACAAACTAGTGACCACCGTTCGGGATCCAACCGGGAAAATCTCGTGCAAAGAGACCCCTTTCTTGTCCTTCATTCACTTTGACCCCGAGCTCAAGGGGACTTTCTTGGTACTGAGGTGTGAAAACGAATCGGAGCTCATCATTTCAGAGGAGCATCTAATCTTCAAGGTCCTCCCCGATAAGCAATGGAAAGCAGTTCGAGCCAAGGACATACAAGTACAAGATGAGCTTATCCACTTTGATGGTCAGAAGAATGCATCCTACACCCGGGTGGTTGGGGTTGATAAGAAGGTTATCAATGGCGTCTATGCTCCCTTGTCCATGAAGGGAACGATCATTGTCAACAGTATTTTAACATCTTGCTACGCCAATATCAACTCTCACGAGAAGGCCCATGCTGCTTATGGACCCTTCAGATGTTGGCAGCGCTTAGTGAGCAAAGCGTTCAAGGCTTCAGGGGCAACTAGAGACAAAGGCCAGGGAAGGACCAATAAAGTACAAGGGATTCATAAATACGCAAGGGTTTTGATGACCCTACGAGCGGCTTTACCAAGTAAGGTCAACCCTGACTAGAGATAAATGACCCTTGTAGTTATAGTATTTTAAAGTCTGTTAGTTCTTTGTGGATTAGTGGATGATTATTCATTTTCAAATATTTTACCCGTTGTTTAAGTTCTTTTCCGTAATAAAACCGTGGGTGTAATTATTGTGGCTTTTAATTGTTGTCATTCAAAATGCTCAATCGACACATATGAACTTTGAAAAAGGGGTCACCTTGAGCAACTTCTTTAAGAAGGAAAGGATTTTGAGCTGTGAGACCTTGACTTAATGAGCTTTAAAGTTTGATCTGTAATAAATACCAGATATCTACATAGATTGTGATTCACTGAAACTTATCTGACATTTCTGAGAATAGAATGATCGCCACATGCTTCCACACTCATCTGTCAATTACATTGTCTCGATGCCACATGTTTTATAAATCTGCCGCAGCACCAATCCAGTTAGTAGAAGCATTTTTAATAGACTAAAGAAATTCACAAGCCCGAATCCGGCCAAAATATCGTAACAGATTTGCAAGGGGCTTTACAACTAATTTTATCAAACCAAATATAGATAGACCAATGCAATAGAGAAATCCACTGGGATTATTTGGTTACCCGTTTTACAGCCTAGAACGATTTTGAAATACAATAAAGCCTTCCATGACAGAAATTAGAAGAAAACGGCTCGCTCATCAAAGGTGGTCACACTGCCCTAATTTATTATAACCCTCTTAAGCCCCACTGGCACCCTTCGTATGTTTTTCAAACTCATCTTCTACAGTTCTATACCGCTTTAGTGTGGTGTAGAAGTAGAATTAAATTTATCACTTGCCTCCTTAGTCTAGTAAATCGAATAAGCTACGTAGCTTTAAAATCTGTCTATTAGTTATGAAGGAGTTATGAAAAGTCAACTGGACAAACGGGCATTTGAACGAAATTATATAAAGGATACAACACAAGATATGTCACCGTTCCCAATCTTCCCCAAGGTTCGACTTTCGACTGGCACAAACCCGAGAGGGTAAACGGATGAGTTGCGGTCAGATCTTGTAAGATCTATAATCTATTGCTGAGGATGAATTGTTTGTCATAAATGCATCGAGCACAATGTACTTGAGCACATGAAGCTAAGTAGAGCAGATAATTTATCATCACTCCCTACTAAGGAACAAGGAACAGTCTGTTAACAGCCAAATTGGTATAAGCCGGTAATAATATCATGGAGGAGTTGATAGTTATGATTGTTGGGCTGGAGGTTGTGAGAACTCAGCTTCCATGCTAACTTTGACTCTTGTTTGAAACGAATTGAATCTTATCTTCCCACAACCACCACCACCACCATCGTTCATCACCGAACCGGTACACAAAGATTCTCTATTTACTTTAGATAGCCACTACATAACTGAGTTGAACCTTGTCTTGTGGAACTAAAGTTTAATTTTGGAAGCATGGCAGGGCTCAGTAATCTATTGGAGCTTTATAACTCTTTGAGCTTCTCAAGTGGAAATATGCAAACGCTCATTCCCTTACAATAAAAACTTCAAAACAAGACCAATTTCAAACGTGCTCCAATTTCCATGAAAATTCCCTAGTTTTTTTTCTTCGCATTCCCCGAGTGGAGCGGAAAGCCAGCGTGGTGTCATTAATTCGGAGCCCCTTACATGCAGTTTAACATTTTTAACCCATCATCCTTCACAGATACGATTTAGGATTTTAAATCCCACTCTTCTCAGCGTGTTGAAAGGGATTTTCTTTTAAACCGTGCCGATATCATGTCTTTGAATATTTCCAACGGCTTGGACTTCCTTGACTCCTCGTCTGAAAAGGATTCGGTGAGGAACTTTGGGATCAGCACTTTGGCAGAGGACTCGGACTCCGGTGGACTATTTTCTGCAACTCCACTCACCATTGGCGAAGGTATGGAAAAGTCCTAAATCTCTCCACAGTTTTGAATCCCGTGAAACTAATAGCATTTCTCATTGTCCTTTGCAGCATGGGGCTGGGCGTTCTTATTCGTAACTGTGATAAACCTGTCCTCCGTAATGGGCATAATATTCTTCCCCATGATGAAGAAATCTTTTTACACAGTAGTGATGAGGACGATGATAGGACTTGCTATTGGATCTCTAAGTGGATCTGCATTGTTCCATCTCATACCGGCCGTAAGTTAAATATCTTCCAACCCCTCCCCCACAAGCTCTTTAAATCCCTCAGGGGGGTAATCGTTTTGAAATTTATGACTACCTAGGCCTTTGGGTTGGAAGACAAAAACGAGAAAGGACAGAGCTATGTGAACATTTCATTATTCATATGGATAGCCATGTGGTTCATTATGATTCTCGAGTGTACGATAAAGATCGTTGTCCGAATGAGGGCCGTAAGTGCAAAGAGACTTATAAAGCTTTACAAACTATTCACAATATAATTTGTAAATCAATCAAAGCCTATTCAAGACCTTTGACCTTATAATCTTATTGTAGACAAGAGCAGCGAAAAAGTACAAGACAACTAATGCTCCACTCCGGGCTAAAGATGCTAACCACTCAGGGGGACCCCTTCAAAATCACTCTCATCCAAACCTTTCAAACGGAGATGTGAAACTAGGGAATGGAGGGGCTGAGTTTGAAGAAGAGGAAGATGGCATTTCAGCCCGCTCTATAAAAAACGTATGTAACAGCTGAGATTTAGAATTTAAATCTTGCACAATGTGATAACTAACGAATTCAAACGGTTGCAGAGTCAAATGGAAATGCCAGTCTATCACAGCACGTTCAGTCTCAACAAACGGGCTATTGAAGCTCTAGGTGAAGATGAGATGAAGCGGCCCCAAGCCATTAAAACCGTAGCCTGGCTTATCATTATCGGTGACAGTCTTCATAATTTCATCGATGGGGTGTCCATCGGTGCAGGATTTATTAAGGATTTCCGAACTGGAGCTACGATATCTTTGGCTATTGCCTGTGAAGAATTCCCCCATGAATTGGGTAAGTGTGGGTCCTTTTTTTAGTCCCATTAAAGATCATGGGTAGAATTTTTCGACAGCATCATCATTAATCTCTGGCCTGCCTCGTTTAGTAAATCCAATGAGCTATTCAGCTTTAACATTGTAGTTTATAGGGAGGAGTTCTGAAACAGACAGACAGACATTTTTAGGGAGTTATAGAGTAGATAGTTATTGGTTAAAAAAAAAGGCTAACTCTCTTATATGATTCATCTGACCCTTTAGGTGACTTTGCTATTTTAATCAACTCGGGTTTCAGCGTTAAAAAAGCCCTGCTAGCCAACTTTCTTTCGGCGACGACGTGCTACCTTGGAATGGCCTTAGGAATCCTCCTGGCCGAAATTGAATGGGAAAATTACATCTTCGCCTTTGCTGCTGGAATCTTCCTCTACGTTAGTTTAGCAGATATGGTAAGCTGTGAATAGGCTTTGAAGTTCACAAAACTATATGGACATTAGTGATCTTGAGATTATTTGTTGAGATGATTTGATTTGTGAACCCAGATTCCTGAGATAACAAACATGATCGAGGAAGTGAGTGAAATCGCCCCCCAAAACGCATGGAAGGTTTTACTGAGCCATAATATTGGAATTGTTCTTGGAATTTCAATACTCTACATGCTTGCTGTCTTCCAACCTTGATGAACAGTATAAAAGTTGTCAACTACGGACTGGGGCTCCAATCGCTACGATTAATATCTTTGTATCTTTGTGTAAAGTATTTATATAAGTTCTACCAAGTCTGTCCGAACTTGCAATATCTGTAGGTGAACTCCATATCAATAAGCTCCAAATACTCGAATTTAGAGCTCAATTATAAACAAAGAAAGACGATTCCATTTAGGATAATAAAGTGACATTTTTTCCAATTCCTTTTTACTTTTACGAGGTCCGAGTTCCAAGGATGATAGACAAAAAAGCTACTCGAGTAATTAAACTTGGATTGATTGATTTGTCTTTATTATAGTGTGTCTTTCCCAACTCAAAATACATTTTCGGACTTCTGTTAGTGACACTTCCCAGCTTAAATAGATTTACAAATTATTTCCCAGTGGATTCCCCGTGGACGTGCCGAGTCATAATTAAAGAAAATAAGACGACGGTATCATTTTCATACCGGTTGTAAACCGAAAATCAAACTACTAACTTAACAGTTATCCTTTTTTAAACTAATTATTTAAATTAAGCATAAATTAAAATTTTTCGTTTCTATTCGATCAGAATCATATTTTTCAATTTAAAAACTCAATCGTTTAAACATTGAATACAAAAGTGGTGATATGGATTTCCAGAGTCACAACTAATTCAACTAAATATACAATTAGAAGAATCTCTTAGAGTTGGAATAAACTGAGGAATACAAATTCGAGATGACCATAACTTGGTCTTCTGAATATTTAAATACCAAGATTTTGACATACCAATTGAGCAGTTAAAGCGGCGTAAGAAATTAAAACAATAAGAGCATTGTAAAATCCCTATTTGTAGTACTTGCTTGTTATTACAATCCTTATTTTAGATCTGATGTCGTCTTCCCTGGCAATTGTATAATCTTCATCTTCAATAATACGCCTAACCTAACATCAGGGCAGATTAACTGATCACAAATTGTGCGGGACGATCTTTCCATCGACGTCTCCATCCACAATGAATTGGTCAAGGGCTTCATATCTTCTATCTGTTTTTGACATCCTGACAATACGATTGTGTTGGGGGCCGAATTCAGTGCTACTTTTACAAGTTTTGCGATGACCTTAGCAATCTCATCTTTATCAGGGTAGGAATCAGAATCTGCATACGAGCCACCGTCCTCACTCCAGCCAAATGTATGCGTTTCAATGCTCTGTCTTTCAAACAAAAGCCTTTTAATGGGACAAAGGAACTTTGAACGACTCTGGCTGGTCATTGTGCTATCTTGAAGTGGACAATGTGGACATGGTTTAAATTATAAGTATAGAGCTAAATTCAGGTACATCAAGTGAGACACACTTATGAGACTGATAGTCATCAGTTTGAATTTCTTATGGAGCCTCCAACCTTTTCGGACTTGTAATATTGAGCCTCGAGGGCCGGGCTTCTTAAAAACATTTAAAAACATTGAAACCAGCTTCTTTTAAACACGTAGACATTTCCGATAGGTCATAACGTTTAAAACTATAAAACCCCCTACGGTTAAATCCCTTTCGTTTCTACTCAAATCACTGTTGAAACGCTGGTGAAGGTTGGGTTTTATTACCAACTACAAAAATCCATCTGGGGTATATCCGGCATCAATTGTGTAGCTTTCAAAGAGGAGCCATCACACTGACAAATATCCTAGTGTCTAAAGGCTGACATCAATCAGTTTCAAGGAGTGTCAGGGGTGGCCGTGATTTGGACTTCGATTGGAGGACTAACCCCTTGTCTGTGTATATCCATAATTCCATGAAGTACCATCATCAGTTTGCTTAATGTCCCCTCGCTCAGTTTTCGGGGCTTTCCTGTACATCAAACATTCATTCAATTACAGAGTCGGAATATGCGGAGCACTTGGTGTAGTTACGGCTTGGACTACAAAGGAACAATGGTTTTGTTCTTTAACATTACATATTGGGTGAGGATAGTAAAAAAAAAGGGAAAGAAAGAAAGTTCATATCGACTTATCGATTGGGACTCAATCCACCTAGACAGTCTGAGGAGCCTTGAGTTAATATAATCATTTGGCTGATCTAATCAATTAGAGAGGGAATTTTTATCCAAATTTCATCAATAGTATCCCTTCCGATCTATTTAGTCTGTGTGTCAGACTTTGGTAGGAACAATAATTTTCAGCCCGACTTTCTACCCCTCACAGACACAATCAAAGAAATCGAGACAGCCAATAGAAAAACAAAGCATGCACATTTTGAAATCCAGAGAGGAAGATTTGTCAAGTAGAAATGGTATGATCGATTGGACTGGATACTGTGAGTGGAATAGTGATGTCAAATAGTTTTGGTCAACTCCACTCATAACAGTCATAAATTTAACTCACTTGAGTTGAGTCGAGTTGAGTTGGTCTCTAGCTCACTCAACAAGACTCATCGGCATCACGATGGGCAATAAAACACGTTAGTAATGGCATTAAGTTTGGGTTGCATTTAACCGGGTCATAAAACATTTAGTTTCGCCACATATTTACATTTTTTCCCCCTTCCTTGGAATTTGCCACAGAAAAACAATTCATGATCATGCTGAATTTTAAATTGCTCCCATTTGTTTAGATCATTTTGATGTAGATCTATTATATTATATTATACTATATTATTATTTCTTTGAAATGGAATTATATTCAACTGACCCAAACGCTCCACTTTAACTCAGACTCAGAAGAAGATATTTGACCTTCTAATAAACCCCCCTGAACTCCCCTTTAGGAACTATGTATTCCAATTTGTAATTTATGCATTATACATCGATTAGACTTTTGACACGTACATTACTACCTTAACCGGATTTTGGCTTGTCAAAATCTCTCTCAGCGATCGGAAATCATCAAGCTGTACCTGACCAGTTATTTAAAAACAATACATGCGCAATCCGATTGTCAGTTTAATTAATTGTATCATTATTTGAAGTATGTCCAGTAGCTAAAACTGTCCCGATCGGGCAGAATTTTTTTTAGTTGAAATAGTGGGTTCGCAACTTTTTATGTGTTACGATTAAATGGATACAAATTATTTGATTCTGCGGCGAAATAAAATATAAATAGGGGTGACTTAAATTAAACCCGGTCAACTCCACTAATAACTCAACCCATCCTCAAACTCACTCAACTCGACTCATTAGCATTAAGGGAATGGGACCGGGAAGTTTTTTTAGTATGACAAGTTTGTGGTTGATTAAATAAAGAGGAGCCCTTACCCTTTTCAGGATTTTGCGTATGGAATCCTGAAAAGACTTTCATATTCGGCATACTTGGCACAGTTCGGTGAGTCAACGCGGCAGCAACTCGTTTCATTATAGCTTGTAATTCATGGGCACCCGGGTTCAAGTTGGCAAAGAAGTGAAGGACGTAGTCAACGGTGGTGGAGACTTCAAGCGGGAGCTTCTTGAGAGTGACCTGGGGGTCAGTTGCTTGGAGAACAACGGTGGTGAGCTCCTCACTTCCTACTAACGGCACCCTCAGATGCTCCAGCCACAAATAGAACAGCGCCGTTAGTACATATAAATTCTTCTCATTAGACAATCGGATCCACGCTCCAGCTCCTTTGTGGTTCAATTCCAATCGATACTGCCGGACGTAGCGGGCCAGTCCTTCGACCATGTTCAAGTGATCCGATAGGAAGGCTCTGACGATTTCCCCCACTGAGTACGGGTTCTCAGTCCGTACCTTCAAATATTTAAAGACAGAGTCATTACCCGACGTGGACAATATTGTGCCCGAGAATCCCCTGATTTCCAATGATTGCCAACTCATTGTTTATGCAACTCTAGCCACCACCGCCATTCTTTCGTTCCCCTTGGATTATTTTAACCATGGATCAATTAACCTAATGATCCTTGTTTGCTTATTTTCTATTTCTCACAATTCATTTCCTCATAGTCTTCATATGTTTTCTTGTATGAGCCAATTCTATAAATCATGGATGGATTTTTTTACCTTCCCCTCTGGTTAGTACTAATGAGGTGAAATGCTGTGTATCTCATAGCAGTCATAACCAGTAGCTGAAATTTGAGCTTACCTCATCGTTTTTGAAAGAGTTGATGGGAGGCTTCATTTCGACAGGAGATTGGATAGGTTCGTCAATGTCTGGTGTTGCACTCCCCTCAGGGGAAGCGATTGTATCCGGCGTGCCCGCGATTGTAGGGGGGTCGTCATCTTCAGGTATTACAGGTAGCACATTCGGCTGACCACAAAGGGTCAAAAGTCTTTCGCAAATCACATTCAATATCTGCAAGGGAAGGAGGACAGTAAAATCTAATTAAATTCTAGGTTGGGCTTAAATGATAGTGATGATAGTGATACCTTAGGTATATGTCGGAGGGTCTTGCACTCCCTCCCGTGTATAATAAATCGTTGTCTTTTTAAATACTGCTGTAGCGTAAAGTCCTGTATCTTCTTGTCCTTGAGAAGATCCCGATTACAAAATATGATACAATTTGGAAGAATGAACTGCTCGAACTGCTGGACGCACAAGATATGAAGTCGACTCTGGATTGACCCAGGTCGTTTGTTGCGAACCAGGCGGACGGCGTCATTGGCTCGAATCCTCATGGAGTAGACCAAGTAGCAGGCGATGAGGACCCCCGTCCGCCCCAAGCCGGCGTGACAGTGGATGGCAACTTTACCTTGGGTGGTGGCAAAGGACAATACTTTGACCATGTCCAGGAGATGGGCTAAGGACGCGTCCCCGTAATCACGCCATGAATAGTTGTAGAAATATACTGGAATTTATGTAAACATTGGGGCAATATTATTATCGGCACAGTCACTCAAAGGCAGAGATTCATATCCCCGTAAGTGGGCAGTAAATGCCCTAACCACTTGTCAACATATCTTGTCCAAGCTTAGTTGGCTCGTATAATCTCCTAATTGATCAACTTACTTCCGTTGTCCATGAGGTTCGTGGGATTGTAGGAGAATCCAGAGGAGTGAAGAGGTCCCAAGCTACAGCTCGCGTGTTCTCCAGGCACTTGCAGATTAATTACCGATTTTATTCCCAGACTGTAGAATAATGTTAGAACAACCAGGTTAGCTTGGACAATATTGGGCCGACGTAGTTTCCAAATTTAGCCATTCACACACGAGTTCAGAGCACATTCTACCACCACGGGAAACATATCCGATGTAGCCCAGAGTACAAATAACCTATTCCCACATTCCACACTCTAATCTTACACAGTATAATTCACACTAATATTTCATGTGTTTTTATCAATGAACTAGGTTTATTGTTTTTTTCTTCTTCTTCATATTTTTCTAGAGCTCATAGAAGAAGAATCAAAATCGATAGAAAGGGTCACAAAATACCCAAACTGGACTATTCCAGGAGCCTGGTGAGCATGGGAGATGGCTTTGTTTGCTATTGTTTACCTTTCGAGAACTCGACACTCGAGTCTTTTTGGAGTGTGGCACCTACTCTAGAATTTACTTTGAATGTATGTCTGTTTGTTTGTTTCACTACTCGTCCATAACTACTGGAGAGATTTTGAATCTGAATGGCTCATTCGATACACCTGACTAAAGACCATACAGTGTTAAGTAGACCAGAGATGTGGAAAAACCTTCAGTTAAAATCTACTTATCAATAGAGGCCCATAAATGGGCATGTATACCCCATAGTAAGGCATAGTAAGTGATAAAATT
Source organism: Agrenia bidenticulata (assembly GCA_034694785.1). Lineage (NCBI taxonomy): Eukaryota > Metazoa > Arthropoda > Collembola > Entomobryomorpha > Isotomidae > Agrenia > Agrenia bidenticulata. The sequence continues at coordinate 42,124 of JAQFYM010000558.1, read as the reverse complement.
AGAGTGTATTCATGGGGGGAGTAGTATGGAAGTATTATGAAATAGTATGGATATTATTATGACAATGAAAGATAGAAATAACCTTGTGGACATTAATTAATTCTCCCCTGTGGAAAGGAGAAGGTCCGAGAAGCCAAGGGGAATAAATAATAATTGGACCAGAGTTCCAATTCCGGCCGTCCTAAGTTTCATAGGGAGACGGAGTGATGGATTGTTCCCTCCACCAAGGCCCAACAGTCCTCCATAAATATATTATCATGTTTAATATATTAATTTCTGTACAAGCTATAACATGCCCGTAATTGGAATTCCCTCAGCTGCTATACACTCCCAACACTTTCGGACCGTTCTGTGGAATTTTATTCGGGTGTAAATAAAGCCAGGGACAGCCGGGTTCAGGAAATTACCCGTCTTCTCCTCTAATTTCTAATTCTTACTTAATAACTCATCTAGCCATGGGTAATTAGAGAGAGGAATATCCTATTTCAAATATAAATTACAGTACACGTCCATACAAGGTGATTTCGATATCCCAACTAATCCCAAGCTCAAATTACCTTGGGAATATTTATTCTGGGTATCAGAAACACGTGAGATTATCTTAATTCGAAATGCTTGTAAAAGGAATCGATATTGTCGACATCTCCATTTATTCTCAGATTTTAAACAATATGTCATTATTGTCAATGAAAAAAACGAATCGCTGACGTTTCTCATCCATAAATAAAATGAAATAACTAAAAAAATGAGAGCTAAATCGGCCTCTATATTCTGAACCCCAAATGCGACTTGACAAAAAGTGTCCAACCCTATTTATTAATCGTGAGAAGGATTTGAAACAATAGGACATGGACTTACGTGTGGAATTGCCCAATGATGTCGAATTCATCGATTGAGGAAGTACTGAGACGACACATTGCGAGCACATCGTCCGTGATCCTTGAAATAAGAATATTTTAATAACAAATTCTTTCCAAATAGAATGAAACCAATTTCCATTCCTATTTTCCATCTGCTTAAAACGGAAATGGTCTCAAAACTCCTTATATCTCCAACAGTTATGGAACGAATTTTTATTAAAAATGTCCAGAAATAATTTTGATTAAAAAAACAAGGGAACCCCCACCTACCAAGTAGAATAAAGCCCGTTGACCGCACACTGTTCGGAAGACCAGAAAGTGGAGCTCTCATATTTACATCGTCGACCTCCGCAGAAAACAGAGCACTGAATCTTCGGAGGGGCAACTCGACGCAAACTTTCCGAGAGTTTGCTGTAATGGGATGTCAAATTGATCGGCTCATGGCTCCCTTGACCCCCACCGCCGCCAGAAGCCAGACCAGATATATTAAATTCATCCATGTCACACACTTTGCTAAACTCGAATGTTTCACCTTACTAATGACTTGTTATTATCACAGAAATAAGAGGAGCGTTTCCCAGCACCTCGACACCCATCCTCACTCTGCTCACCAAAGTTTCCCCGTTCACTCCCGAAAAGTCCCATCCGCCGTAACTCGCTCCCGTTAAAATATAGGCTAAGCTCGTTTCATTATCTGTGGTGCCCGACAGTGGGACTGGTACGTAAAGTCCAACCGGGTAGAGGAAAGGCTAAGTGGAAACTAAACTGGCCAAAAAGAGCCAAGAATGCCAAGAGTTGGGCAATAGTAAAGCCAGAGCCCAAAGCCAGAGGAGACATATGGGCCAATGCATTTACAAATTTACAAGACAGGATTCCACGTCGAGGTAAATAGTCAGGACTGTTCCCAGCAGTTTGTCACGTCAGAAATTACTATGTAGTAGCGTATTGGAAATCGATAACTCTCCCATTCGACTCTAATACACCTCTCAAACGCTTCGGAGGAATGCATTGTATGTCCTTTCATATTGTATTTCATATTCCACCACTACCAAAATCCTACCCGGCAGTACCTAGATTATTCATACTCAGGGACACAATAAAAGTCCGTCCTTTTATTCACCACCACCCAAACGAAAGACCTAGTGACCATGATGATGATGATGATGATGATGATACTTACTTCCATCCGTTAAACGGACTGTGTCACCTACTTCTCCTTAAGTGCTTCATTTCAGCACAATTGAGGTGGAGGAGGTAGTCTCTCCCACACCCCCTCTTTTACATTAAATACACGAATGATCGGAAGCAGTGTGGGTCCATCGTCGATACTTCTTGGCACGATATGCTCTGGACATGATTCATGGGCTCCTCTCTCTCTCATACCATGATGATTATAATTATGAGGGATATTTGTGGGATCGAATTACGAGAGGTGGTGGTGGTATTAACTTGAGACAAGAGTAGAAATTCAAAGGGCAAGGTACACATGTGAGTGTGTGTAGTTTTATTCAGAAATCATATAGACAAAATTTTAACATAATCAACTCCGAGGAGCTTGACCTTCCTGAATCAACTTGGACTGTTTAGGAAATAAAATATTAGACATGGCTGACGGCTGATTAACTCAACAGACTTTAAAAAAAGAGGAGCAGATTAGTACATGTTGAGAAATCAGTTGTGTAGTGGATATTTTTTTTATCATTAAATCTATAAAATTTTCTCTAAATCATTACGTGTTAAATTAAGCGTATAGATTGTTCTGTGAGCAGTTCCTCCGTGGCTGATTGTTTCGAGCTCAAGATCCATTGATTAAAATTAATTGATTGTACCATAATTCCTAGTAGATTGTTCAGCATTATAAGCGTATTTCATTACAGTGTACAAGTATATTGTATAACAGACTGTTATCATAAGGGTATTGTGTTGAAAGTATTTAAGCGTTTTGAGCTTTGTATCCTTTGTTGATTTGAGATGCTCAGAAGTGTACGATTGTCTACGACCTAAGGTATACAACTAGACTCATAATATTATTGTAGTGTACATTGGAACGTTGGAAGACGGGCTTGAGAACGTACATAGGTAAAAATTATATTCTCAGTCCAGTAAAAATCATCTAATCTACATGTAACAATAAGTAAGAAGAAAAAATCACTAGAAAAGTTTTTAAAAATCTGATGGACTCTGCAAAGTCCCCGAAAAAGGGGCTCCTCCATCAGCAGAGAAAAAAGTATAAAGCTTGAGAGTTACATTAACTACGTGGACAACAAAGCCCCTTTGATCTAATTCATATAAAATCTAATTAATTAAAATTTAAAAAGCACATTTAATTTTACAAACCAACCATGTTGGTCTGGTGATTGAGGATGCGGGGCTCTAACTCCCTCATTCAAGTACATTTACTCATTACCGAAGGTCTATCTTATAAGTTAATTATTATCACAATAGGTAGGGGCACGTGGCACGTGGCATGTGAATGCGGGTGAAAGTTACATTTCCGCCGCCACGTGTATCGGGTTATGATGATGGGGGGTGCTATAGATATACCTGGTTACCGGATGATTGTTCTCCATGTTGTGTTCGTGTTTGATTTTAAAATCATGATTGTCCACATTTGAAACATTAGATTTGCTTTGTAAATTGATGTACTGTCCGCTCTCATTAAGATAGAAACTCTTACTGGCTCCCGCACCGTGGAAAGTTGCACACTGGTAGTCACCAGTTTGATTGTTCTTGCTGGGGTTGTAGTTACTTGGGCTGTTAGATTCGAAACCTCTTGAGTTGAGGCTTCCGGGGGATGCCATGACGAGGACTGAAGGACGGGGTTGACCATTTGAAGGGGAACCGCAGGGCTCTTCGTTAGAGTAGTTTTGCTGCATCTCGCTACAAGCTCTGTAGTAGCTATTGTTAGAATTATTGTTTGCTAAGAATCCATGATTGTTATTGTTATTGTTGTTGTTGCATGCGTATGAAAGATTGTCATTTTCTTGCTGGTAAGATTGTTCCAGCCACCGACGCTTCAGTTTAGCCGGCTTGGGGCCTTGTGGACTTTCCATCCAAGTGCTACTAATGGTAAGTGAGGATTTTGGAGTGGTTGGAGTTCCTTGGGTCACCCCAATGCATTGATTTTGGGAGGTTCTGCCTCGGAGCCCCACCGGAGTTGTAGCCACTGGATTAGCCGGGTATAAATGATGACGACCTTGTGCGTTATTAAAGTTTTGATTCTCCACCCCGAATTGTCGCTGGGTGAGGGCAGGGTTATTATTTTCTACAGCAATAGATCGAATTGGGACCAGAGGGTGGGAACTCGTCGGAGTTTTCATACATTCCCTTATGATGGAGCTTTTATTTTCTTCATCCTGAGAAAAGCTCTCATCAAACAAATCCTGGATATTCTCCTGTTGGTCTTGTGAATCGTCCTCTGATTGGAATTGATCGTGAGAGCTGGATCGTCTCTTTCGACTCTGCCGAGATTTCTCAGTAGTTGCGGCAATGGCAACTTTCGTCGCTTGTTCCCTTTCCTTTCTGTATCTGCGTTATTCAAAAAAAAGAGGATGAGTAAATGCATACATTACATGTTATCATACTCACTACATTATTAAAGTGCAAGGATACATAGTCAGAATAAGCTTGAAGTGCAAAGGAACAAACATGCAAACAAACATGGTGTCATTAAACGACTGGCTCCAAAATAAAAGCGGTTCGTGCGTACGACTGTCTCAAAATCGCTTATCGGTTGCCAAAGGACGATAAGCAAAGGCTCATTAAAGCCTCACCGGATCCACGGCTTTATATAATGGATCATGTACAGACTTTAATCACAATCCTTGCCAACCCTAGCAGAGGATTGTGGAGTCAGTCTGTCGGAGCTAATAAATGATAACTCTTTAAAATAATGGCCATAACCTACACCTCCTCCCAGATACTTTTCCCTGCATCAAAAGATAAGAGACTGAGCCAATGGAATCTCTAGAATTAGCATCACTTAAGCAAGAAACTGAACCACTCGAGACAATAAAGGACAATGTTTTATATGCTGATATCCGACTCCACTTTTTCAAGATAAGCCGCAAAGTACAGAGTTGCAGGGACGTTACACTCAAATACATTAATTGGCCTTATCACAGACTCCCCATGTCTACTTTTCCATTTATATTCACCCTGGTATATACAACGAGGAAAGTGAGTGAGGAGTTAATTAAATCAACTACTTCAATTCCAATCAGAAAACAAATCTAATCAAGTGGAGGTGGAGTCTCGTGGAGTCTGGTGGAGTTTTTTTTATATGCATGAATGTCTGCATTAATGCGTTTTTTTAAAGCTCAAGCAAATTATGGAATAGGCCATGGTAGTGCTAATTATATTATGGAACTTACTTTTCCAGCCAACGGGTTATTTGTTCACCCTGGACGGTATCGCTGTTGATAACAGGACGGAATACGAAATCATAGGACCTCTTCAGCGGCTCACTCGGGTGGTTGGGACAGTGGCGATTTGCATGAGTGAATCGGACGGAGCACCTGAAGGATAAATTTAAAAGTCTCTTATGAGTAACTCGTCAGTTACCAAAATGATAGTGGATGAAATTTAATCATACAATTACCACCCTCACCACCTCTCTCATTCTTATACAGATATACAAGCATAGGAAACATTTATTTAAAAAAAAAAAGGATTCACTCAAGTACATGTACTTTCACCCCTTTGTATTAGTGCAAGGTTAAATCTACGGTATTTAAATTGGGATTCGATTTTAAATTACAGAGTCGCAATTAAAGACTGACAAATAATTTGCATAAATGTCATTCCTAAATTAGCCTAAGGAGATAAACGTAGAGAGATGAGTAATTAACTACTTACCCAGAATGGGAACAGACGAATGGTTTTTCCCCAGCATGAAGTCGTTGGTGTGTCTTCAACTGCCCACTTTGAGTGAAGGCTCGACCACAATCAGGGAAGTCGCAGATGTAAGGCTTCTCACCCGTATGAGTCCGAAGATGAGCCTGGAGAGACTTCTCCCTCGGGAAGACCCGGGTGCAGTACTGACATTTAATTGAGCTGGGAGACGCTAGCCCTTGGATGATAAGAGTCTTGACCACATCCGACCTGGGTCGACCTCTACGCTTGTCCCCGTCCGAGTCGGGACTTTGAGCCCCGCTGGAGCATCTGGAGTTGGAGTCACTTTCATGCTCCGCCGTCTCCATCCAATCTTGGCCCATGTCTGTGAATTCTTTGAGTTGGAGCCGCTCGGAAGTGACCAGTTGAGGGTGGTAGTACTCGGGGGAGGTGTCTCTTTTGATGATCTTGTGCTGGAGCTTAGCTTTGGAATCCTTCTTCATTGATTGTTTATTGACTGAGAGAAGTACTACGTTTGTGGAGGACGATAGGTTAGTCGTGGAGTCTGCCAACTCCAACCTGCTACTCATGTCTTCAACCCCTGGTCAATGGTTTTATAAAGTCTATCTGTTCCTCTCGGTTATCTGTCAAAAAATATAAATGCCGATTAGTGCCAAATACAATGCACAGACCGGTCATGGATTTTCATTACGAATGATGTTCATAAATATGTACGTGGGGCTTACAAAGTACTGGCAAACCGCAAGTTTGTCTTTCAGTCCAGCTCTCTGTGATTATGCGTACGAAGAGTATGAAAAGTTTAGTGTCCCTCTCAAGTCAATGTGATGTGATAATAGCAAGTCCCATTCCCAACTCTTTCAAAATACGTACAAGCTAATCTTTAGAAATTATTAAATTAAATTATTCCCAGAAAATATTAATGCCCTTCCAGCTTCTTTAAGATTTTAATGTCTAATGAGCTTAAGGAGTAAAATAATAAAACCACAATTAAATCTTATCTCCAGAAATATTTTGTGTCCTCAATTTCATTTGAAAACTTTTTTTAGCACATCCAAAGAGATTAGAAAAATAACTTCCCTGTCCCTTAGACATGATGGAATTATGCTATGCACTAGTTAAATGTAGGCATGGCCATTTATTTCACACACTTCTTATCCCCTGAACCATCTGCCACTCTGGCTTTTGAAACGTTTTTTTTTTCAAACAGAGCCTATTTTTCCAACAATACAAACTTCCGTCCAACTTGACCCAAGAAGGGAGCATGTTAGTTAATTTTCCATGCATTATATTATTATTATTATATCTGAATCATGGATCAAAACAAGAGCTTATGATGATGATATGATATCCACCTTGCCTACCTACCAACTGTCTCCGACAATTTCCATATTTCTTACTCTTCTTGATTAGAAACGAAGGAATCGTTTCACTACGAATTGTGCAACATGTGAAGAAAAAAAATCCTCCAATGCGATAAAAAGGCCTCATCTTTGTACTAAAATACTAAAATCCACACCTTCATTGTTGGCAAACTAGTCATCCCATTTATACCCAAAGAAATTTTGAAGTCTTTCAAAAATTTAAAAATTGACCATGTAAACTATTTTTTTAAAGTATAATTTAAATGTTTAAATATTGATTTAAAATGAAGAGCAAGGAAATGCAGCTTTTAGAATCAATTACAATTTCAACACGGGCTAAAGAACAAGCACGAAGAGTCCAGCTCTAGTACCTAAATCTCCAATGTCTTTGTTCATGTTTGGCATATGTTAGTTTCTTGAATTCAGCACATAAGTCTGAACACCCAATAAGTGTAGTAAATATTATGCTCAACCCGTCTGGGTCTCACGTCTCCACTCTAGGAGACAAAGGGTTGATTGCATAAAACTCTTATGCCTCGACTCATAACAAGAGATCACACTCTACCACCACCACCACCTTTTCTCTACTAGAAAGGACAAGGTAGCTCATGTCTACCTGCTGCCTTTCCATTATCCTAAATTTCCCTAATGCTAATGGAAAATAAAAAATTACACATACTCGGCCTTAAAGAACTACTTGAGATAAGTAGGGGTTGGAATTGTTGGGAATGAGCCTTTTTTTTATCCTCCACAGGTTTCGTGGTTTTATAGGAACGAAATAGATCCACGCACCATATGGGGTGTGTTTTTCCTAAACACACCCCCAAGGCAGTGGAACGTAAAGGCGGGCTGGGTAACAATAGCTAAAACTAACTTGAGGGGCAGTAGAAAAAAAAGGCCGGGAAACGGCTAACCCTGTCCGTTTCTTCCATAATAACAAAGCACTGGAGAGAGGACCAAAAACTGGTTCTATATGTAAAGTAGACTTACTTTCCACAGCACCGTATGGTCCCTTCTTCCCAGTCGACTTTTTAAAAATGGATCGAGAAACCGTTGACAATGAGGATGTCTCTGGGTTTTTTTAGATTCTCGGGGGGGTCTTGGGGCCCTTGGAGGGCTACTTTTTTGGGGCTTGGGGTGATTTAAATCAGAGGTTAAATTTCTCAACTCCTTGTCAACTCCTTCCAAGTTCTAATGTGAAATTGTATGAATCGGGGAGTGTGAGTTTTCATTAATAATTTCTACCCTGTCCCTAGGGATATTATAATGGCAGCTTGAACTTATCGTAATTGTCAATGGAGAATGGGCTTTTAAAATATTTTAATTACTCCCTAAACACTTGATGCTCATAATGAAATGTTGTTCCCAAATTTATTTCAAACTACAAAGGGTCTGCATATAAATAAAGGCTGAGACTTGAATGCATTCTCATTTGGGACACCCTTTATTTAATTGTTTCTTCCCAAGCCGTTTAATTCACACATCCGATCAGGATGTACAAAAGCGAGGGGGGGGGGGCAGATTGGAAATAGTCTTGTTTTAAACACAATATGCAAATGGGGACAGGGCTAAAAAAAAAAAACCTTTAAGCATTTCAGAAGGGGCCGATAGAATTTCAAATCCCGCCAGCCGCCCCTGCGCCTCAATCAATTGATTTAAAGTCAAAATAACTATGAAATCAGAATGGATTTTTATAGCCTTCGTACTAATCACATTCACAAAGGTCCATCCCATTTCTCCCATTGAAATCCATTTGAAATCATTCCCAAGGAGGGTTTTAATTTTATGTACCAACTACGCTCTACTTGTCTCATTCTTATTCATCAAAAAAGGAAATCAGAAATACGAGGTGACGCTCAGGGAAGATTGAGGCGTTTAAAACCATAATCAAAAGGATATTTAAATGACATAAAAAACAGCCTCGATTTCCAATCCGATTTCTCTCGAGACAAACAAGAGGATTTTGGTAAAGTCCATGGCCCACACTGGCATACTCTATGGAAACTTGGAAGTGGCCAACAATGCGTAATTAAAACCCCAACCTCACCACCAACAATGCCCATAGTTCCCTTGACTATAATTAACTAGTGTCATAAATATACTGACCTTTGAATTCCTCGTAATTTCATTCAGAAATCTATAGTCCCAGCCCAGAAAGTCCCGGTAAGATGTTAAGGTGCTATTGTCTCGTATCCCGAACCACTGGATCCATAGCAATTCATGCCCTTGTCGTTGATACTTTGATACAAGTGGAAAGTGTTTGAGATGGATTTTAAAACCCCTGTCACAATTCAGTCCGCTCTATACGAGTGTGTGTGTATGGTGGATAGGATGGCTATTTATTTATCCATATCTCCATATCAATTTCCAATTCACGGGGAGGAATTTAATATCTCGGTGTGGCCGTTGGGTCAGGTCTTGACTCTTTTGATGGAACTTTAAAAGACAAGTGCATACATCCAACTCCTCGTCCACTCTAATGATGTGCATGGAAATCAAATGTAGGTCTGAAACTCTTATGGAGTCCACAGGGAGATTGGCACTGTTTATAAAAAATTTAATATCTATAACTAACTATACTTTCGTCAAGATTAAAAAGACTTGCCGGAGAGACACTAGCTATGAAATGGGGAGAGGGGAGAGGTCAGGTCAATTTAAATAAGATATTTTTTAATGTCCACAAGACAGACAAAATGATAAAATGTTGTTGACCCGCTGAATGCCGGGACACTTGTGGACTCCTCTTAGTGCTTAGGGTTTTAATCAATGAAAGTACCTTACTTGTTACTGTACACATGGAAACACCACCACCACCAACGTTAAGACCTTACAGCTCCTCTTAGTCTTTCTCAGATGCTCCACACTAGTGCTCTAATACATACATTTTTTTCCCCTTCTTGAGATATGCACAAAGTACATAACGATTGCCAACATAGTCCTCGTATCCTTTAAGTCTATGCGTTTTAAAGGATTCTCCATGGGCCGATATCGTTGGGTATAGATGGTTTTTTATACGAGTGTGTGTATTTTGTATGGACGAAGGAGGCAGTGGCAGTTACTTGGACATAACCTGAAGCAAGTGTGCTTTTGGCTTCGTATCTACTGCAGTAGTATGTGTAGTAAGTCATTAGAAAAAGCCAACCCCTAAAAACTACCCTTAAGAGTTACATGTGTCTTTTCCATTTCTCATATGTTGAGAATACTGAGAATTTTTTAGAAAACCCTCAACACCGTTTTTCTCAGCTTGGACAAAAGGGAAATACCTGGGAATGGTAGTGTCGGTGTTTATTTTTGAAACTTGGATGTACCCATGGGATAAAATGCTAAATAAAGGGATGTCCCACTTCCAGTACCCCTCCACCCTAACAATGTGTCATATCTACAATTCTAAAATCAAACAATCTTTATAGAAACAGTTGATGAAATTTAATATCCTCTCATAAGATACATCTGCCAATTCCAAAACCACTTGTTGGAACCCCTCAAATCTCTCTGCAACTTGTAGAGATGCCCAAACCTCATAATCAGTATGTATTACTACATTGTAATAATAGCCGATATAAAAAAAACGCACATTACATTTGTGGTCAACTGATGCCATGATTTCCGGCGTGACTAAAACAAAGCCACCTCGTCCCTCTCCATTCATCAGCCTATTTAATATCATCTCCCCTCTAATGTAAATATGTAAGAAGCACCACCATACCACCACCACTCCATTAAAGATTAAATGAACATAATCAACAAAGGATTTAAGCGGGATAGCACATCTGGCTATTCCCTCCAAGCTTCATCACATAATATCAGCTACGTCCTCCCTCTTAAAGTAGTAGTAGACCACAGACGAGAAATTACATCCCCATGCGTTCTTGGCCGTTTCCCTCCCAAAAAGAACCAGTTGTTCTCCATTGGAGATTAGGTGTCCAAAAGACGAGGGAACTCAAGGGCTAGCTTTTCAAGGATACTCTTCTGAGGATGTCTATCAAGATTCAACATCTCTTTCTCTTACTCAACCTTTTAACACTAGAGACTATAGGGAGATATTAAGACGCTCTTTTTATACGTCTCGTCTCGTTGTTGTCTCAAGGAGTGGTGGTGGTATTTGGCATGCACATGGAATCTCTTGGGCTAGGTCCATCCCTCATTTAATGTCTCTCAGCCCGATTCTTTTAATCATTGAGGAATTGAGGAGCTTTTAAAGCTATGCCCACTACCTTTTAATAACTGACAATCTGTAGTTGAGAAAAACACTGGGCATATATGTTCCCACTATAAGATGTTATTTTATTTGCATGGATGGGTTGGCTTTATATTGTGGAATGTCAACTCTCTGGCTCAATGCTGATTTTTTTAAGCTGAGATTTGTGTGCTTTCTGTGATCACCTTCGACTATTATGCAAAAGTTAGGCATGTGTGCCAGTGTTGCGTTTGGTATTGTAATTTGTATGTCACAGGAATCTGATTTTTTTTAGGTTAGCTACTACCCTTGCTATGCAGCTAATATTGATGACAAACTACTCAACTAAATCTCTTTCTTGAAATAAGTAGTTAATTTATTTATTTTAATTAATTAAATCCCAAATCATAACGATCTTGATGTACAAACCCGTTTTAATTTCAATCACATTTCTTCCATCCCTCAATTTCCTAGAAAAAACCATCAAGGAAATGGATCCCAAAAAAATTCAAGTTCATAATAAAAATGAATTAATTCCTAGGTTCACAGCTTCTTAATAAAAGAAATCGTAGATGTGGACGAGTTTAAAAAAATATTTTTTACATTTAAAATCCGAAGTGATTTTTAAAAAGTTGTCCACATGAGTAAGTTTAAAAGCCCCTGGAAGAAGAAGACCCCTCTCTTTAACACAAAAGGAAAGAGAGGGACAAGAATCAATTAAAGTTCTCTCCAAGGGTTCTCTCGTATACCAAGAATCGTTAAAAATCTACGTTCTATTTCATTTGTTATCCCAAGATAAGATTCCCCTTCTCAACTCCCCAGTCGGAGAGATAGGAGGTGTTTAAAAAAAACAATACCACGGGGTGTAAACATCCTTTTAAAATCTCTAAACTCAATAATCCTTGCGTCATAGGAAAAAAAGCCTAGGAGGGGACTAGATTACAAAATTATACAGGGAACAGGATAAGATTTAAGAGCGAGGAATGTTGTGGCAGTGGCACTGACCACTTTTCTTGTTTTCAAGCGGCATTCAATTTTTTTCTCTCTCAAAAACCCGTACCCTTAAAATAAAGTATTTACTACACAACATATACATACAACAATTTGAGCGGGACATTTCTCCATCCTTTAGGAGGGAAAATCTTGACACCCTTAAGGGCCTTAGCTGTAGCCTTAGCTGTAGCCTTAAAACTGTAATGAGAGAGGAGTGAATGGGGCTCTGAGGCTTCAAGGGAATGTTATTATTATGTTACAGCTTCTCTTTGAATATCTCCAGCAACTCTTGTTATTACTCGCTGAGCAAAGGCTTTAAAATTGGGCAAGGAAGTCGGGGAACAAAAGGGCCCACGTCTTAAACTACTTGACAAGTCCTTGTCTGTGATTGTGAATGGATTTGAGAGAGTTTTAAGAGCCATTTATCTCCCCAGCATGGAGGCTGTGTAAACTGTAAAAAGCTGTCAGTCGACGAGACGGGTGGATGCCTTTGACTTGAAAGGACTAATAAAAATCATTATTATTAGTGGCAATTACATATTTACAGCTAGGAAAGACATATTTTTAGATAGGTTAGGTGGGGATATACTGGGATATGTCTACTACTGAGCTACGAGACATAAAATAATAATGACGGGCTCATGGGATTTTTCGAATGGATTGAGCACTTTGAAATAGAGCTGGGGAAAATTGAGTGCCAAATTATTTGGAGAGGGTTTAGAATTGCATTAGCAAAAGGCTTGGGCAAGTTCATAACCTCTGCTTTTCGTTAATGGTTAAGCTTGTAAATTAATGTCAATTAAATTAGATAATTAAATACTTGAATCCATTCCACAGCTCCTCCACCGATTATTTATGGATCTAACATTTAAAAATAAATGAGGTAATCATCCTCCACTTTTATAATCACCCGAGGACAACGGTCCATCTGATAGCACTTGAGGTGTCAATTTGTGTTACAATTTTTGTAATCCACACAGTAATATTCATAAAAAGTTGATAACCATTAAAACAAATATGCTTATCTCCAGGACTCCAGGATAAAGGACCACCACTCGAAATAATGCAAGGTTATAGAAAAGAAGGGAAAATTGATTGAAAAAATAGATGAGCATTTGAAAATGTTAAAACTTAAAGATATTGGGGAGCATTTAATTTAATTAGTTGGACGGTCATTGACCACTTTGAATTTTCAAAGGACTTTCAATAAAATTGTGACAAAGGACTTTTAGATTTGGGGAAAGGCCCGAACGGTTTGGAACTTATCGAATTTGCTCTGGGATTTAGTTGAACAAGATTTTTATTTGCTCAAGATTAGGAATGACATTGTGCCCGAAGCATTTTATCTAACTGACACTTGAAATCCATTGAATTTGATAAGTGTAACTATTAACTTTTTTATTGCAACAATGGTTTAAATTTTGCCTTGCCAGCTAAAAACTGTAACAGATAATAGTTTAGACACACAATGACTTATCTGACACGTTGGAGAGTTTTGAATTCTCAGAAACCAAATTCGAGACCATGTGCCCCTTTTCCTTTTTGATTTGGTGTCATAACTATAACTCGTCTCAACATTTCATTGACAAATCCAAGGACCGGAAATCTAGTCACTAGTACATAAGCACTTATAAATGGGCTAATCTTTTGAGAGTTTGTCAGTATGGATTATTAAATCTTTCTTAGCCTATAAACACGACGTTACTTGCTTAATTTCAAGGTTGAGAACTGGTCTTGGACTTGGAAATGGCATATCCGCTCGGAAATGATAATTATTTTGCAAGGAAGCTAATAACTCACCGGATTTCTGATAGCAATTCATAGTTTCCATAGGCCACAAGGGATCTTCTGCCGGTCTTGTAGTTAGATTAAACGTTTGTAGGAGTGTATAGGAATTAAATGGATCGTTTGTAATTGTAATTAAAATAAGTGCTCGTTTAAAAAATTAACATGGCTAGTTGTAGCTCAATTGTATCTGTACTTGTAGAGTAACATTTGTATCTAATTGCTCATTCGTGATAAGCAATAAAAAGCGGGTTGGAATGGAGGATAGTACTACAAGGTGCTTTTATGCATACGCTATGTTTCAAATGTCAGTGAAAAACAACTAAACTAAATCTGGCTAAGTGATATCATTCATTTATTTATTTTAATCAAATTACAAATCATAGCGATCTTAACGGTTAAAGCCGTTTTAATTTCAATCCGATTTTTGGATTTAATTAATCCGAGAAATAACGGCAAAGCTAAAGCATTTACAGATCTCTAAATACTAATCCAAATCCAAATAAATTTGTACTTGGAAAATCCATTTCCAACCATTCCAAATTCCAACCCCAACTCCTCATATCTCATTATTAATTTAAAATTTTTTAAAATTATAAAACTAATAATTAACAACAAAAACAAGCACAAGTTCCCACTTGCACAAATCCCGTTAATTTCCATTAATTTTCTGTTATAAAAAAATCTGGAAAGTCCCCTAAAACCATTAACTCAAAATCAGACAGTAGACAAGGATTTAATTTAAGACTAATCGTTAAACTCCTTCCACACGCTTCTGACGTAACCGGCTCGAATATTTATTAGTCCCCTCAATTTCAGATCTCTTGCTTAAAAAAAATCCTGTCCACAAAATCCAAGCCTAACGCTCCCTTTAATTTTACAAATTAACCCAATAGTTCATAACTGGCCTGACCTATGAACCCATCTCTGCCAAAGAACATAAGAGTCCACTGTTCTTTAATGTTTAAAGTTTAAAATCTGGATTTTGTGCAATGCTCCATCCATACTCTCACAGTCATAACACATTATAACTATGTTGCAGACTCTGCGCTTTTTTTTTAATGACCACTATGACCAGTGGCAACTGTGAATTACCACGCTAGCAGCCAGGAAGAAAAACATCAGCCCAAGACATATTATGCAGATTGTGCATTTTTATTCCAGCCCTCACAGACTCAGTCCTTATTAATCTTAGCCTTGCTTGAGTTCATTATCTTTAGCCTTTGGTAAATGGTAACTTTGTACACAAGCTCCTCATTGATGTCTCCTATTCCATATGCCTGATTAAAAAATATGCATGGCTAGCTTGTGCAAATCTTTTCATGGAATATACCCCAACTCCCTCCAGATTCATCGACACAAAGTTAGAGATGTGTTGCTCTCAAATTGCTAATCACACAACCACAAGTCATAAATATACAAAACAAGGCCAATCATAACAGCTTCCCCACTGCCGCTCATATCAACACATTGCCATCAATTCATAACCCTTTAGGTACGTAATATCATCCACCATATCCCAACATCAGCATTTTCATCAGCCCTAGCTCAGCATCATCAAAGTCTAGTAGACAAACACACAGACAGACGACTAGTCCAATCCTCATCTTGCCAAATAAAGAGCAGCCCAACATGTGCAAAACCCATGAGGAGACAAGCACATTGCGCCAAAAAGCTGGATAGCCTAATTATAAAATGATATCAAACCCCTCAAGAGCGTACCCCAACCGGTCCTTACAGGGTTCCGTGGGGGACAAAATCACCCCTCCCCAAATCGATGTACCCGACCCTCTGGGGATATCCCTTCCCCGCGTGACCCCATGGACCATGGCCCCCGCCCCTGTCCCCTGTCCGAATCCAGCATGGGGGGATAATCGAGGCGTGCCATAATAATTTGACGATTCCGCCGAAATGTACTACCCCTGAGAGGCGAGAGATGGTGAGGGGGAAGCAGTGGGACGAAGTGCTTGGAGTGTGGATGTCTTTGCACTGCTGACCTCTATACAAGGCTGGGAAGTTGGTGGTAGATCTTTGCAGAGTACCGCTTTGCTAAGAGACGGTACTAGGAGGACGGCGGAGTGTCTCGGCACTAGACTCGGAGTAGTACTAGATGAGTACTAGGAACCTCTTGGGCCCGTGGGGGTTTGGACACCAGCATTGGAGGGATAGGGGTGAAAGCATGGAGGATTTAATGCGGTAGACTCCAATCCAATGAAATTGAATGAGTGTCTTGGTATAGGGGTATCTGGTGGTGCTCATCTATGCCCCCACTGCCCATGAAAAGTTTCTAACTCGATCTGCTTGGAAGGGAGGTCTGCCTTTGGTTGTGGACTGGAGTGCCGTGAATTGGAGTGAGGCCATTAGTTTTTTCACGCAAGTCGTGGCTTACATTTGCTCTGTGCTTCAATGTTCTGCTCAAAATTCTTGTAAATCCTAACTTCTATTCTGCATCCAACAGGTAAGAGAATCATTTTTTAATCATCTACACACTTTTAATTACTCTGGGTGATCCGGGTGAACCGGTGGGGGCGAGCGGAGACCCTTGATTCATTATCATATCCCTGCGAAAGTTGGGAGTCTCGGACCAGACTCCAGATCCCTTGTTCATATCTTTGAGAGGAATTCATGGGGGACCCGGTTAGGAAGTTTGTGGTCCGAATTTGGGGATATATTTTTGGGGATCTCTAGAATCCACACTGGATAGTGCAAAGGATATTGTAAAGAAGGCGAGATGAGGTCGTTTAGAAAAATGAGACAAGATCCATGCACCATCCGACGATGGTGATGATGAGACTCTCTTTTCCAGACCCTACCTACGAGACTACAACCTACTCTCCCGATATACACAAATTACAAGTCCTTTCGAATACTTAGCAGTCTATCCCACTAGATACACTACCCGACCCGAATTTCCACCAGGATAGAGGACACGGGTATTAGCATCTATCTATCTCTCCACTAGTCTCCACTATAAAGGGACGAGTGTCTATGTCTCCGATTATTTTTCGGTGTGGTGGTGTGGCAGTCTATGAATCATTCTCCTTAAATCCTCGTCTCTACGAAAGTTTTGTATTGGAGGACCAACATCTGCGGACTTCATTTCACCTTTTCCAGCTTCCACCAACAATACAAAAGTCTCAATAGTCTAGTCTCACATCCCTTCTCCATAAACTGCCATAAACCTTTGGTAGCCCTCTAAAAGACGATGGTCTAGCAGTGGTGGTTCCTTAGTAGGGATTTCCTAGTTGCTCCACCGACAAGATACCAAAAGTCCATCATCATTGTAGCAACTTTAATACTATAATATTCATCATCAACAATAGTCATCTTCCTCTCGATTGTTGAGAGCTTGTAATTGTAGGGAGCTTGAGGATTGAGTTCTAGTCGGGCATTGTCGTGCGATCGTGGAATGAGACTCCATTGATCCTTCCGTCCACTCTTTCCAACGTTCCAACTCAACAATCGAAAGCTCAAGCTTCAAAGTTGCGTGCTAATTGTTGGATTAGTTGGATTGTGACCAGTGGGACAAAGTTGGTCAGCGTGTTACTTTTGTTCTTGGTTGGAGGAGGTGGTCGATGAAGATTTCCATTGTTGAGTGTCCAGCTATTTGCATTTGGAGGTATGTTGTATTTATATGTACGATAAGTTGGTCTCTCTTTAGTGCGTTGTGTTGGCTAATTATCCTCTGCATCTTTTCCCTTGTGTGTGGAACTGTGGAGGTTAGCTAAAGTGGTTGGTGTTAAACATTGAGAGAGCTTTTAAAATAAACTCGGGACACTGTGTTCACAGTGTAGTTGGCATTGGCATGCTTTAATGGAGATCAGCTCCATTTTTTACCCAATTCTCGTGATACATAATTATTTTTTTACACAGTAACTATCAGCTCTGGTCGTAGCTCTGGTCGTGTGGGGGTCTGGGTTTATTAAACTAAATCCTTGTGTTGTTGGGCTCTTATTAGGTTTTTTTTATCCATCCACTTTATGTTTTTAATGGGGAAGACAAGGCGGTAGTTAGAGTAGTTAGTCAAGTTGGTGATTATATTTTGGTGCGAGTGTGGGAAGAGTTGAGTTGCCTAGTTGGTCGCTTTTCTCAGATATCTTCTTGTGAAACTTTTGTCTCTTCCTTGAAAGAGTGTTTAAAAAATGACGTTGAATTTAGTTTATTCCAAGTTTTGAAAATTATAAAAATCATCTAGATTAAATAATTAATGAGACTACGTATGTAAACATTTTAAAGCTTAAACGGTTTATGAGAGTTTACGACATAATCTTGTTTCTTTGTTCATGATATTTGTAGTTTAGGTTGTATTTTGTTAAAGGATTAAAATGTTCAACGATTTAAGAGCTCAGGATTAACACTTGTCTAAAAGTGTTTATGACCATCTAGATTATAGAAATCTAGCCTAAGGCTACTTACCCTTAAGTTACCCTTATTTTACCATACAATTCAATTCCCGTTTTTAAAAGAGAGTTTTAAAAAGTTTCAGAAATGTCCTCTTCCAATTATAAATATAATACGAATATCATCGAGTCTGCTCAATTGCGGTATTACATTGTGGTTTCCAGGTTTCGGAAATCATTTCTAACTTTTCCACACTCTCGTTTCCTATCAAATCAAGACTCGAGAATTGTAGCGGTACAATGTCCTCAAATTTAACAAGCAAGGGAAATGGATAATTACCTAATCCCTTTCCACTAAATCTAGCATTAAGCCTCAAACTTGAAAGGTTGATTGTCCACCACACAAAATCACCGGTTCGTTATTAGTTTTGTGTACGAAGGTCAACTCTGATTGTATATTAAAATATATTATCTCTACCGTATATAGAAAAGGGATATCTACTCATAATATATAAATACACATAATATTACATGGAGAATACTCAATACAGCCTAAGTCCGTCGGCATGTTTCCAATCAAAGAGAGTTGGCCTTAAACCCCTTTGACACATGTTAGTAATTGTGTGACTATTCCAGACCCGAGACAGATATAAAAGACATAGGTTTTAAACACCAAGGTCTACTTAATCTTCCTAAGGCTTCTCTTTCTCTAGAGAAGGATTGGGGTTATTAAATAAATTATATTTTATCCCCCTCAATTCCATTTCTAATCTCGTATTCGTCTTAAATATTGACACTCAAGGTGGCTACAATTATTGACCGCTATAAAGTACAAAGTGAGTAGTTTTTAAAATGTATTTTCAAGCCAACTATTTTATACCTTGTTTCATATTGTTTATCTTGGCTGAATTTTAATAGCCCAATTGCCCATGAACTATTCCTAAGAAAAGTCATAAAATATCTATAAACTCTCAGTTCAACATCCGAATCGGTAGGGGAATGATAGAGAAGTTTCACGTTCTATTTAATTAGATTAGTTAATTAGTTAGATTGCAGACTGGAACTTGACTCGATTGATGGAGGCTGGGGGTTCTCACGGAAATGAAATGATTCACTTATTCAACAACATCACCACCACCACCCGTCCCATTCATTGTCCTATTTGTTTTAGTTCAATTTGTGATTAAGAAAAACCCACGTGGGTTTTATTAGCTAATTGCTCTATTCATCCAACTTTCTGGTATTTCATGCCCTACTGCTGTATTTTATTACGGAGCTTGGCAATCCAGATTTTAAACTCTTTTGTACTCGGACATATGGCTTTATTTTTATTTTTATTACTTTCCATCCCTCCCTCCAACTCAAACATAAATCATGGTGTTGATAATGAGGCTATCATACCCTTTTTTCTCAACGCCTCAAAATTCGTTCAAACACACTTTGATTATGCATACATTGTGTTTTTTTTTTTAAATTTCACGGCTAAATAATCAATACCAAATCAAGAAAGGATTGAACATAGTGAAGTTAGTAAGTTTTTTCCAGCTCAGACAGAGTTAGAATTAGATAGACACATAAGGACATGCATAAGGGCCCCACCTGCCTCAAACCATTGTGAGTAATTTAGATTTCATTCAATCTCAAGAAAAGTTATTCATAATTCCTGCAAGTTACCACCTAGTTGTGGTCGTACATTTTAAGGACGACAAAGGGTCCTGTCCTACCGGTAGTGCGGTGGTGGTATAGTAATGTCAGTCTGGATGGTCCACTTGGCCCAGTTTTCCCCTTTTGTACCTAGAAATTGTGGATGAGGAAATGGAGAAAAGTTGCAAAAAAGCCGATGAATTGATACAACAGTCGGTCGGTGGGGGATTATTATTGAGAACACATTTGAATGAAATGATGATCATGAAATGAGTGTAGGTCTATATAGGATGCTGAGTTGTTTTAGGTGCGTGTGACTACTATTATTTATTATATAAGTGACGCAATTAACCGTAATGTTTCCGGCTTTTCTATCTCCACACGATCAAAATTTCTTTGTTGAGAAGGACCCTGTCTGTGCGGCTCTCTGTGTGACTCGGTACGATGTTGATGAATCATACATTCATATATACCTACGGGGACATTAATAATTCCATTTCCAGACTCCATTGCATTATCATGTTCGACTTTGGAGGAGACAAAGGGCCTCCAAATCAAATGGCTATTTGTTGATTCAAGTCAAGCTATTGAATTGAAACTTTGGGATGATGACAAAAGGATTCGTTTGTGTATTCTCTCGACTCTTGTCTACATTTAGTTTGGAGTGAACCATTTGTTTGTATTATTTATTTGAGTTGTGCATCACATCACACTTGCTCTTTCTTAACAATTTGGCCGAGAAAATTGGGGACAATTTAACGTTAGATAGTTACTAGAAATTTCCGAACAAAGAAAGTTATTTAGTGTTTCAGTTCCTCGTTGGCTCCATCAGGGACGATGTGATGACACTTTTTGATGAGACAGAGGATTCAATCATTTTATAATTGCTCACTCCTCATTAGGTCAAATGTCGAGCTGGGTTTGGACTCCACGAGTTTGATAGAATAACAAGCATGTCAAGCATACAACTCAAAGTAAAAGACATGGAATCAAGCTAAGCACTTGATGACATATGCTAATAACACTAAAAGCTTACAAGAGGAAGGCAAATAATAATATTTACTACTAGCCTCCTGTTTGGAGAGAGACCCAGTCGGGTCACGGTTGTCAATGTTAATTAGTCCAACTCTTTCAGGGGTGGTCTCCTCTCGTGGCTTTCAACACTCTGCTCTATACCGTTTTAGACATGTTTTAGACTGGTCTAGTTTGTTAGTTGTTACAGCCTATGGGTGCTGTAAGCATAACTGGAAAACATTCCATCAACTTGTATAAACCAATTAATTTTGTCTTATGATATTATTTCATGCATTAGATAGCTCCTGTGGCTATAGAGAGAGATGGAGGGGGGGGGGGGCTCTTGTGCTGAATGCTTTCCGACACTGTTCGTATCTGATTATGGTAATGAAGCTGGTGATGATCACACGGTTCTGTTTCCTTTTGATTCCCAGTCTTCGCGACCTTCACTGAGTAAGTTTCTTAACTACTAAAGTAATAGCACAAGACTACGCACGGAAAGATAAGCGAAGGACGGTTGTGACGAGCAAGTAGTGCTCCCAAGTGCTTTTATAGTTTCTAGTCCCTGGTACACGTGTGAATACCTTGTCTTTTCCACCCCGACACGATCTTGAGCAGACAGACGAGTTGTGCATGACCGTAACTTTGTATTTATTTATATTTTCAAAAGGCTCGTAATTTTTTACGACCAGTTCCACACATTTTCATACATGACATTTGGCCTATTGAAGAGAAGCTGTTTAGCTGAAATTAATCTCTCTCTCTGGCGTTCATGAATATTTAATATCCCTCCATATTGTATTCTCAATGTTATTGTTTAGTATACAAAGCACTCGTAACGTCATCATTCTCATCATCATGATGAATATGAGGATGAATGATCGTCATACCAAATTACCACACTTGCATACACACATATCATTCGATCATTGGATTTACTACAAATAAATACAAGCCGAAGCTCAGACCAGTTTGGACTTACAGATATGTAATGTTACTATTACTATATTATGACTATTACGAGGGGGATGCAGGACTAGAAGATTTTTGTTGACTCTTGTCACTTTATGTTGTTCCATGTGGAGTTAGTTAGTTGTAGTTGTGTTGTAGACTCTTCTCGTTATAGTGTCCTAGGCATGTCCTAGTATTGTTAGCATTAGCAAAGAGGCTTGTTAGGGCCATTCTGGTGTCTTTGTAAGCTTATTTGATAGATCCGCTACTGCCACACAAGAGCTAGAGGTGTTGATCCTACAGTCAAATAGATTAAGCCCCATCTGTCACGAACATTGTATTTCCGCATTTGTTTCTTTTGGCAATTAATTATCCCAGTTTAGCTCCGTCGGTGGTATGTCTGAGAGATTTCTTGGGATTCAATGTTAAGGTAATTGAATCTCAAATTTATGTGAGGACGTCTGAGTTGGGTTGAGATTTCGAACAAGAAGTTGACGTGGGACTTAGTCAGATCCCTTTTTAAGTTTTAGATTACTTATTTAATTTTGAAGTATTAAAAAATTCGACTACATTGAAAATTGAAATTAGATTAGATTTTAATGAGAAAAAAAATAAGCTATTTTCCATCCGTACAATTCCATGGAAATGTCTTAATTCTAAAGTTCCAAACAACTTGTAACTCGCTGCAAGTTTTCCTTATTGGAAATATCAGGATTACCAAAGAGTATACCGGGTAACCTCTCAAATTCATTCTCAAATCATCCCATTAGTCATTAAGTCATAAGAAAATTAGATTTCGGATACCTGGAAGTAGTTAATTGCCATTGTTGTCTAAAACGGGGGAAAAAACTTCTAAAAAAATCTTTACTATCTCAAAAGTTTCAGAATTCAGCTATTCAAACTGGCAAATAAAACAAAAGCCGTTAAATCAAAGTAACTTTTATTTCCATACATTTATTGAGTGGAACTGTTCTCTGAAGATTTAGTAAGAGATGGTAGATTTGAGCTAATAGAAAGAGTTGATTCAAGTTTTCAAGATATATAATGAGCCACGTTGTGTTCAAGAGAGTCTGTATGGCTGGTGTGAGCAGTTTGAGCAGACGGGAAGTGAAGGGTTACTGGTTAGTCTGCCTTGAAATTCGTTACTTGTTCGCAAAGCGGAGAGGAAGAGTTTGCCATTTTCGCAATTGGCCAAGTTGGGAAGAAGGTGTTGGATGAGGCGAGGCTCTTTCTTTAAGCAGTTAAAGCTTTTTTACAAACCAAGGAACACATGGCAGACATAGATCAGCAATGATGGGTGGATGTTTGATGTGGAAAGCCACATAACGAAACCACACCGGGTTCTTCCGCTTTAGCAGTTAATCAGCCAGGATGTTGGATTTGGGAATTCCAATATCTATTGTCTTAAGCACCTTGCATGTTTCTTTATAGCTTAGGAAAACTTAGCAACCTCCTTTGTCCACAAAGTCTTGTGTCTCAAGTCCGTTGGGAACTTTTTTATCTTCTCGAGAGAGCTGAATTTTAATGTCTCTTTGAAATCTAAAGTTTTTCTGGGGCTCTTGGAGTAATTAGTTAATTAAATAATAATCTAATTATATTATAAATGTACTTCATTTTAATTACTAGATAGTTTCTCTGCCTACATGTCCTATATATGACCGTGAGATTATGCCAGTATATAGTAGAGTCATCCGTCTTTGTTCTCGACAATTGGTAGACAGAGACGCACTATTCCATAATGTGGCTATTGTTAATTTTTTAAGTACTCAATTTTAAGGAAATGGTGGTGACATTATTTTGAACTGCTCCTTTGCATATAACAATCGGCAATATCCGCATAGTTTACAATAATTGGCAATCATGTGTAGATAGTGTCGGATTGATTGCTGGAAGAAGAGTAAAAATATATTGGATCTTCCAACCCCTACTACCGTGACCAAAGTGGTCATAATTACCAATGGCTCTTCTTGTTATAAAATGGGACAAAAGAAGAGCCCCATGAAGGAGTTGTTAGTTGGTTGGAATGAAATGAAAGAATCTCACCAATTCACGCCTCCAAGTCTCATGAGTCATGTGATGTGATGAGGTAGCTTTTGGGCTGACACTGACTCTTCAGAGACTTGGACTGACGGGTAGTTTTTTCTTTTAAATCCTGCTAAATGTCTGTATGTGCAACTGAGGGAGTAAAATCCATTAAGAGTAAGGATTCAAGGTTCCAAAGCGTCATGCATTCATCCACAGAACCAAACCAGTTAGTTGGGCTTCTTATTCATATGATACTATTATCATCTTGCTCATCTCACCTCTCTCACTAGATCTCCACGAGTCTAAGACCACGTTGGGCATAATGGGCATTTGCAAAAATTCTTAAAGGCGTAGGCATGTGTAACTAGTACGGATACGTGGACTCTGTGGACTAAAACCTTCCTTGTTACCACTACTGATTTATAAAACACCTCCAAGTAGATTGTACTTTGGAACATTGTGTACTATACAGTGTATGATGAACATGACGATTCCATCATAGGATGACTATAAGGAGTTGGTGGCAGTGGCAGATTCGCTTTACTTTTCTAGATAGTTAAGGAGCATTAAAAATTTTACACCTCACCCTCAGATATGCCATCCTTAAGGAAAGTACGAGGATAGACAAGAGTGGAGGTGGAATCATATGTATCCAGAGAGGATAGGTTAGAGTAGATACTAAAATAACAAGTCCTCCTTCCTTCCTCAATCTACAATCCCCATTATTAATTATGACATGACTTTTTTATCCCACTAGGATTGAAGAGAGTGGCGTTTGAAAAAAAATTCATACACCTTAATAGCTTTTTACTTCTATCGCCTTGACTTTGATTCCAATGTGCTTTCATTACCACCACCTTCAGTCAGACAGACTTGGCACATTGTTTTTTAAGGGGGGATGGAGAATATATAAGAATAATGTGATCATCATCATGAGAAGGTGTGTGCATAATAAGCCCTTGGTCCAATCTTTTGTTCCCCACCGACGGTGGATTGTTTGATTGTGAGGTAGGGGTGGTAGAAGATGTTTGAATAGTGTGAGCTGTTTTGGGTGTTGGTGTCCATGCTTAGAAAAATTGTCCAAGAGGGTGGATGGAAATTGGTGATTTTTCTCCATACTTTTCTTGTGCTAAGGAATCAAATGATTTGATCGTTGCACCTACTGCAAAACGAGTAAATGAGGCGGAATCTAAAGAAACACAGATCCAACTTGCACGGCCGAAGATAGAGAGGAGCCTTTAGCTGGAAGTGTTTTATTTGTACACGTGTGAAGTAAGGAATAGGGAAATAAGGGTTTAAAAAACATTTTATCTTGTATTGTATTTGCTGAGGGGGAGAGAGTAGCTGTGTAATCTATTACTGGCAAGAGGGAGAGGTGTAATCATTTTATGTCAAACTAATTGTGTACTTTTTTTTTAAATATACGAATATCAATATCAGGAATATCAGGACTTTCCTAGAAGGTTGAGTATTCCAATTCTAAGTGAGGCTCAAGGCAAGGGGGGACTGCTGGACTGCTGGATGTCCATGTGGTTATTATTATGGGAATATTTGTCATGTGTCTACATTACAAAATCCAGACCTGTGTGTGTTTGTTTACCCTTTGATGAGATTGGATTTATTTTTGTAGACAAATGATAGTGGGATATAGATTGTCATTTCTAATACCTGGATCAGAGAGGGGAGGGGGCTTTTTTTCCGGAGAATTGTAATGATTTTGAAACTACTTTCGAGCTGATGTGTAAACGGATGTTCGAGTACCGTCGTGGGTCAGGTGGTTGTGGTTGAGGTTATATAAGTATAATTGCTTTCTCTTTAAGTATGTGCAATGGACTGTGGAATTTGAGTTGATATTGATGATAGGTGGGTTGATGGTTCATGGAATGATCTCTATTATAAGCTCTGACTGATGATGCAGAAGAGTTGAGAGTTTGTTGACTTTTGTAGACAAGAGAACATTAAGTTATGACTTTATGAGGGGAAAATAGAGCCCCTAATAAATGCCAGGCCATTTGAATGAGTAGGATAAACAAAATTTCCCATTTGATAGTGAGACAGTCGAGTGGGCTGATGTTGAATGTAAATGAATTGGGATGACAATCACAATCCAACTATTGAACGATGAGGATGACTCGATCATGACAGGGCTTGGGAATTAATCATATGTGGATTGCGAAAGTGAGTGGTATCATAGGGAACTGATTACTCTCATTACTTCTTGTTCAGATTAGTTAGTTCCAGTTAATTTACTTTGACTTGATAGTCGGAGATACTTGAATTTGTGGAGAATCAAATCAAACGACCAATCAAAAGTTTTTTAGTCAGTAGCTCAGGCTAACAACGCCAGTCATTATTTATGCATATCATGATTTCCATAGATTGGAAATTTATCCAGCAGCTGAAGACGTCATTGGTGGTTTTATTTTCAATTCTGGACTATTCTGGCCGTTCCACCTTCAATTAGAACCTGAGAGAAATAGATGCAGTTTTCTCATAGGAAATCGGGATGGTCAGAGTTGACAAAAGATTTTAATGACCAAGATTCCCAAGAGATTAGGCTTTAAGTAAAATGATATTTTCGAAACAAGAAAAACGACTCATTCATTTATTTCTTGTTCAACTTTCTCAACTCGTGTCATTTCCTAAAATGGGGCTTTTTTTGTCTCATATTTGTGACATCACAGCCTCGAACTGATTCAGTGATGAAAGCTTTCTTTTAGTAAATGATTGGTGAGGAAAAAGTTTAAAATCATTTAAAGAAGTGCATATGGGAAGCCTCAAGGGCTGAGAAAAAGGAAGAAGATGATGATGATGATAAATGATACAGCTTTCTTAATTTTCTTCCAAAAAAGGATCGAGCTGTGGGTTATTCGTCAATAGCTGATCGTTTCGTCCCATGTCGAGTGTCAACTAGGGACAGATGGTCTTTCTCAAAACGCCAGATCTAATCGTTAGTTAGCATAGGGCACATAGCAATTTACAATCAGGAACGGATTTATCCAATTCCTCATCTGTCGTCTGTAGTATTATGGCAAGTTTGGCTGTCTGTAATAATCTTGATATTCCTTCTCCACGCTTATTAGCCCTAACTACCAGCTCCAAGTTTGGTGATGAGATTGTAAACATAGTCGTTGGTAGTGGCACTGTGCACTGCTTTCAGATTAATCCACCGAGTAATGACTTGAATTCACTTGGAACAACAATGAGGATTAATGAATCAATTAAATCACGAGATCAGAGCTCCTACTGGTCTCGTTCAGTATGCTTTATTATGATATCATGAGGTGCAAGGTTACTGGGTTGTAGTTCATCACAAGTTTTATGGAATCTGTGGACTGAAACAATTGAGAATGACGGTATGGACAGACTTGGAGGTCGGCAACAAACAATCCATTGTCGAGGGTCCTGTCTCTATTCTCTTAGGGATAAATAATATTGGCAGTAAAAGGGCCTTGGATATTCCACTGTTGTGTGAGTTTAATAACTACGAGTTGTGAGTTGTGACTCATGACTCATCTATATTTTTCGCCAAGCTTGAGCCAGAAGGAGTGAAATATATTGCCTCTCTCAGTTTATGGCCTTTAACAGTATGTCAGTTAATGTAGGAAAGAGTGGATGAATCTATGAACTAGACCAAATCCAAACCGGTACAGGAGAGTTTGAGAAAGTCGTAAAATGTTTCTAGTCCGGATAAAACTGAGAGTTGGAGTAGAACCTTGAGTAAACGGACTAATAGTTGACCAAAAGGTCGAGAGCCTCTGTTTCCTACAGCTTCCTAGAGAGCCCCTTGAGTCCCCGGTTTACATCTCTCCATAGTCTCCATGTACAGTTCCGAGAGAGGAGAATAAAATGCGGAGACACAAAGGAGAAGACCTAGCTTCTTCGTCTATTCAACTTCATCTCTGAGAAAAAAGGTTGGGACTTTGGAGGAAGAAAAAGATTTTGTTTTTCCAATTTGAGAGCCGAGAGCCCTTGGATTTGGACCCTTCGCTCCGTACGATTCTTTTGTTGGGTCGGGAAGGGAGAAATTTTAAGGAAGGGTCGGTGTGTCTGAGACAAATTCTAAAGATCAGACCCAGAGGTATTATTCAAGATTTTTTCTCTCTCTACTTGAAATGAATGGAGCCTATGGAGCCTAAGGGGCAGATGCAGATGCAATCCTTGGGGTTGATTGAACTGGGTCATGCAATAGGGCTCCTGCTTTGTCTATCAACTTTACAAGGTTGGTGTGCCTCAAGTCCTTTTCAACCTTCGAGCCCCTTGGCTGTGCTTGGCTATGTCTGTATTGGGAGAGGTTAAATACCCGGGGTTAAATCCTCCCCTATCAATTTGAATAGTTGTCAGGTGATGTTCGTGCTGAGCTTGATTTTGCAATGAGTAGGAAGCATGTCGTGTTGTCATATATGTTGGACATTCCTTGGACCACAGGGAGTTATAAGACGAGAGAGGTAATCTGCAGATGGCAACTAGAGGAATTATTCGAAAGGTCAAATGTATAAGAAGACCGTATGTGTATTTTATGGGGAATAAGGAAGGCGGAATATCCTCGTAAATGAGACACAGTGGGTGGAAGTATGAGAATTATTGGATGCACGATGAAATTCGTCGATTTCTTATTTATTGATTTATCCGGAACAGCAGGGTGTACTAGTGGATCCAGACATGGCTTCTATAAACTCACTATGACCAGCTCATCATCGGTCATCCGATTTCTGTGCATACCTTCACAAGCGGTCACGTACTCGGAGGGTCACTTTTCTGCACAGCATCCCATATTCACACGAGGTGGAGTTTATGATTATGACATTTAAAACTTAGTCCCCGAGATTGGTCTAAGTAATTGTAACATGTCAGTCTCGAGGATTGAGAGTTGATGGACAGGGGATTTGGGAGTGAGGTGCTTCATCGATCCTTTTGTTGAAATTTGGATCGATTGAGAAGCTTAGTATGGAAAGGTGGCCCCTGGTGTGGTAGGTCAAAGAGGTGACTTTTTGGGTTGATGTGATCTTGATTTAGAAGCTGAGATGAGAAATGTCATGAAATGTCATTAGTAGTCTAATGTGTTATTTGTAATTAGTACGATTAAATAGATTCATCCCTTGTATCCTTTAGAAACAAGGGCAATTGTACACACAATGAGACAATAGGTGACAGAATTCCCCGAGTCTAGAGACAATTGTAATTGATCAAATTCTATTCACAGTTTTTAAGACATTTGGTCAGAGGTCAGTAAGATAATTTTATACTTTTCACGTCTTTCTTTACGTCTTATTTATTTGCCTAAAACCTTGTGACTGTTGGTGACTTGACTTTTTTGTCACCACACTGATGACCCAAGGTGTACATTTCGCAATCTCTTGGTGTAGTAGACAGGTTTTTTGAAGAATGTGTGCCCCTCTATAGATCAAGTAGATATTCGATTTACGATCAATTGAATGCCAATGAAATAGCTCAACACTCAACTGTTTGCTCTTCAAAAGCTAAAGCCAAGGGCACAGAGAGATGCGAAATCCTCGCAGGGTTTTCTTAATTACGAATTACGACTCATCTCCCCAACCGAACCTGTCCATCCAATCTTATGATAGTAAAGCTTAATCAAAGTACCACTGGGCATTTGCAATACGAGCTGCACACTGGACTGCACTTTTATGTATTTCTCCTTGGATATTGAATATCGATATGAGATCATCGTCTATTTGATGAGTATAAGGAGAGGAGTGTACACCTCACTCTCTCATGTCATATCTTTGTCGGTCGTACCTAGTAATTATGAGCTAGCTGATTGATAAAAATCATCCAGTCTTGATTAAATCCCATTCCGATCAATTATTATTGTTATTATTAGTTGTAGACAAGGGATGTGTGTATATTTTTTATCGTTTTTAGGATTCCAAGGGTTTGGGTGAGATGATCTTTGAGTCTTTTTAAAAAATAACTGTAGAATTAGGATGAGAAAGTCGTTTTTTAAAACTAGGATATTCGAGGATTTATTTAGCTGACACGTAGTGAGTGGTTTTAGCTGTTTTAAGGAGATGTAAAATAGTTAAGTAAGACTTGGATATAATATAATCGTCCCGTGTTTATTTTTGGTCGTGCTTGCTCTTCTTGTGTTCAAAAGTTTTGAGTGAAATGGATCTCGCTGCTCATGAACCCAGTCATTATGTCTGAGATAGAAGATTATCGTGTTGGAGGAGTGCACACGGATTACTTGCTATTAGAAGGCATCATGATGAGGACTATCACAAGTGTACATTCTGTAACTTCCAGGCGTGGCAAGGGGATCTCCTCATAGAGCAGCTTGGGCAATAATTCGGGACAGAAATTACATAGTTTCTCATAGAAAATGGATTGATGAAGAAACTTTTGGTAGAGGGGACATGGCCTTCCGTGTGGGGCTCTTTACCTTTTTTCACAAGACTCAGATGTGAAAAAAAATTCTAGAGCATCCACCTCATCTCAGAATAATGTTTATTTTAGACTGGAACAGATCAAGGATCGCTTTTGAAGCGAGTTGTAAAAAAAAGTGTGGCTTTTAAGGGGCTTAAATGCCTTGAAGGAGCTAGTATTTGCATTCCTGTCTTGTAAACCAGATCCTACTGCCAGGCATTGCCAGGTTAGGAGTTTAGGCATGGTCCGTATGGTTACACAGGAGGTGGATGGGGACGTCTTGGACTGGAGCTACGGACAGGGTCTGGAGAAAGTTGACAAAGACGTACGTGTTTAAAATTGGATGTACGAGGTGGCCATGCTCCATTCTCAGCCAATTTTGGAACGGCGTGTGTGTGTGTAGGAAATTGTAGAATGAATTCATACGGCACTAACAGAATACGCACGACGAGCCATTCAACTATTCAAAGCCAGCTCGTCGGTTGTAGTAGGCCGAACTATTTCCTTCCGTTTCCATTCCAGCTCAACATACAAAAGAATACGTTGTTGAGTGCTCGAGATGCATCTGTTCTGAAATGACGGCATGGCAGTGTGTGGGGATAGGTTTCTCCTTAACTACCTAGCATTTTAAAGTTAACGGATGTAGCAGGGAATGCAGGGTGTGTTACCCGGCTTGGTAGGTTCGGCTTTGAGGAGGCGATGCTTACTTATCTCTATCTCATCTCGGTGACTCTGGTACAAAGATAGTGTCCCATCGTCCTTCCCATCTTCCTACTCAAATCAGAGTGGCTATGTCTTTGCAAAACGGTTTCAAAAATCCCCGAATGAATTCAAGCTTTTTCCCAGACCTCTTAATTGCTGTCCCTATCCCCAGAGTTGGAAGGAGATGATGACCCTTTGAAGGGCCTCAAGAACGTGTCATTCATATCTGATGGATTGGGATTTGATATTGAGAATTCTATCTCTGGGGTGAAGTCTGAGCAGTGGCACTGTGAGAAGTGCAGTTGGAGCTTTACTAAATGGTGTTAAAGGCTTGTGAGCTCGAGAGTCAATGTTGGCTTAGAGAGAATAGAGTGGAGTCTGGACTGGTCGGGTGTGCCTAGAGAGACGCAAATGATCCTCGTCGAAGATGCTGAACTAGAAAGATGTAAAAAGAGTGTTGATTCTCCTCATTGAGAATGGAGACCCCATGTGTTATTTTTACCAGTTCTCATCCTCACTTCTTACCACATTTTCAGCTCTCATGGGGTTTTGGACAAAACGAGAATAATGAAATTCGTATCAAGTATCACTGCCACTGCCACTCACACTTGTACTTTTGTATCCCTTCTCTCTGACTCTTTTCCCTTCATGTTGGATCTAGGATATGTGAAGAACGGGAAGTTGGACGGGTTGAGTCTTATTATCTTGATTCTTTGAGCAAGTTTTAGATCTGCGGATGATAGATTTAGTGTATTGTACATGAATGCCCCCGGTGGTACCTAGGCTCAGGGATTGCATTATATTATTGGCTCTTCGACAGGATCATTTTATTGCACTAGTACTTGAAAAAAAATCAGATTAGCCAGAGTTAGTTATAGAAATCAAACGGAAGATGATAGAACCAGTTGGTCAAACCTTTACCTGTCTATGAAGCTTTTTATGGCCTTGTTGTGTCTAGTGGAGTTTTTTAGCTCCTTTATTGAGATTTAGACATGTGAAGTATATTGAGATAAGCTACCGCACCAAAATTCATAAAGGTATTCCCAATTAAATGGATACCGTTAAGTACGGGGTGGAGGGTCGAGTTGCTGGGGTCGGGGTCACGTACTCGTTGAGAGTCTCAGGATTTTAATACTTTTTTCTCAACCTGCTTTCCCATCAGGTATTCTAAAGCCCGGCTTATACTTTCCCATTGTGGTATCCCGTCCATGTTATTTAGATATTTTAACATGAGCAGGATGACAAAAGAGAAAAGTAAAGTGGACACCGGTCTTATTCCTGATTGTCATTCGTTTGTTACGTTAGCTGGTTCAAAGACGCTTGAAAGAGATTCCTGAGGTCGTTTAATATTTTAGGAGTCGAATCGATAAAGCTGAGATCAGGAAAGGTTTAAATATTTTTCGAAATTGCAGGGAAAGCTGGAAGAAGTGTCTTTGTGTAGGTAGTTGGCTCTCCATCAAAGCTCTCTTTTAATTTGACCAGGATATGGAGCCCTTTAGCTCATGCAGAATAATTCAGATATTTTGGATCAATGAACCCACCCACCTTGTGCAAAGAATGATAAGTGGATGTGAGAGGGAGAGAGGATATTAATTTCTTAACCCTTATTCAACTAAGTTTGAATCCGATGAATAAGTTATGAGACACTTTTGTTGAGTTAGTGTCTGTACATAGGGAAGTTTCTTTGAGATTCCATTCGCTTTCCCCTCCAGATTAGTTATCTTCAAGAATCAAGGCAACCTCTTTGGAAAGTCAGTCTGGGTAGAATCGGTGCGGGTGCATCTGATGGACACTCAAATGGAGACGAGGGACGACCACTGGTTGCCTCTCTGAGCTAGTAATTTCAAGGGGACCTTATTTATGTATCTTTGCAGGGAATTTCCGAGTAGGTTTGGAGATTGTGTGGAATATATTTATATGAAGGATACGAAGTTTCATGATTTGCATATGACATGTAAATTTGGCTTGGGTTTCGTAACGTGAATTTTAGGGAAACTTGGATTCCCGTTTAATGAATGAATTAAATTTAAGTTCTACTTGGAGATGGATTGAAATTGTAGTTGTATTGTTTCTTGAGATAAGAAAGAGTCTGAAACTCGATTATAATTGAGGGATATGCATGGGTTTTTGTCCTATGATATTTTATGTGGTGGCTGAACGTGAGATTCCATAGGGAAGTGTGGTGATAATTTCTTGAGGCGGTTCATTCAGAATGATTTTCGGTTGGTGCGGGAGAAAACTCACTTTTCATTCCTCTCGGCTTTTGTTGAAATCTTCAACGCTCTCTTAATTAATTGAAAGTGGAATTGTAGAGCTGAAAATCCAAACTTCCGTTTCACTATTCACTTCCAACTGATCGTTGCTTCGATTTCACATCGAAATTATCCGACTTGGATTCCATCTCAGAAACCTGAGTGCCCCTCTAGGCTTTTGCAGAAGTTGCAGAGTAATGCCCACACCGACACCGGACACCACGTGTCTAGTCCGAGTCTGATCATTTAAAAGTTTCAAACGACTAACTAATACTTTTGTTTTTCAATTCCAGTTGAGAGTTGGTGCGTAAGTGCATGATGGAGAACGCATACGGGATAGGGATAACGAACCGGTACTCATGCTTCCTCGACTCGGACGAAGATCCGGAGGAAGCGTTGAAGGCTGGAGAGGTCGGGGCCAAACCCAAGGTCAAAAGTGCCGAGAAGGAAAATCGGACTGAGAAGGCTGATTCTACTGTAACCCAGAGTAAGTGTTGGATTCCAGTAATATCAGATGGCAGATAGTATTGATTATTGACGAGGGAGATATTAATTGTGGTGATCCATTACAGAACCTGGGGCTGACAAGCCACCTGCAACTGCCAGGAAGGGCATCAGGGACTCCAATCAAAAAGGAATTGATTCTGCTAAAACTGGTAGCCGAGACACTAGGGAAAGGGCGATCCGTAAGTAGTAGTTTATGTTTCAAATTATGGCTCAATTAATATTAAGAAGCTATTTTGGTGAAGTATATGTCAATCTTTTTCTTTCTGTCCTTCGACAGCAAGTGGAGGAGGTGATGGACAAAAGTCAAACCGTGGACCTAGACCTGAGCGTACTCCATACGACAAGGACCGTGGTGTGAAATTCAGTGAAGAGGAACGTGAAGAGAGGAATAACAGGAGGAATCGGGATGATCCAGGCCGGTAAGAAGCACATGCTAATTCCAAGCTACACTTTTTGACAGAAATTAAATGTGAGATTATGCTAATGCCAATGCTAATATATACTATGTTTAGGGGCGATGGGGATTTCGGTGAACGACGTGGTGGACGTGGTGGAGGTTTCCGGGGAGATCGTCGAGGTGCTCCTCGTGGTAGTCTCGGTGGGGGTGGTGGCGGCGGCGGAGAGAGGGGTGGAGGAGAGGGAGGTTACGGCGGCGGTTCTGGGGGAGAACGTGGTAGAGGAGGTGGTGGTCGAGGTGCTCAAAGAAAAAGAGAATTCGATCGACAATCTGGCTCAGAAAAAAGGTACGTTTTTCGTTTCTAACAAATTATGTCATAGCCCGAGTATGTTCTCTTTAAAAATTGTTAAATTCAATATTTAGTGGCATAAAGTCTGTTGACAAGCGGGAAGGCGGTGGATCACGGAACTGGGGAACTTATAAGGACGAAATTGAGTAAGTTACCATGTTCATTATGTTTTATTACTTGTTTTGCAGTTTAAATTTTATACAGTTTTTATTGTAGCGTTGAACTTACCGAGAATCAGCCCAGTGGCGAAGAGGTTGTAGAGGAGAGGACTGAAAAAGAACAGAACGATGATAAGTATGTAACACGTTTTTATATTTCTATTTTCAACTCAAGGCATCAAGCTAATAAAAAATGTTTTGATTGAACTGATCAGAGGTGAGACAAAGAACGAAGACGAATCTGTGAGCAACGGACCTGCGGAGCCCAAACTTATGACCCTGGAAGAGTGGAAGGCTTTGCAGGTAAGTGTAAGTATAAAACAATTTTATTTTTTCCTTTTATTATAATAATTACTTTCGATGACATCATACTATAGGTTTAATTTATAATCGAAATGGTTTTTTTTAAATTTAGCAACCAAGGCAAAAACCGGTATTCAATTTGAGGAAAGCTGGCGAAGGCGAGGATCAGTCCCAATGGCAAAACTTGACTCTGAAGAAAAAGGAAAAAGTAGTCGAGGAAGAAGAAGAATATGAAGAAGATGAGGTAAGAGTCCCGAGTTTGAAATTGGAAAGAAGATGATGAAAAAGTAACATGGTTGCTAATGAAAAGTATGTGTTTAGGAATACGATTGCCCGCAACGAGCAGGTCGACAGAAGAAAGTCCTAGCAATTGATTTCCACTTCGCCGACTCCCGACGTGGCGGTGGAGGACCTGGTCTTGAGCGACGAGGTGGCCGCGGCCGAGGTGGTCCGTCTGGCCCTTCTGAACGAGGATTTAGTAGCGGTCGAGGTGACCGTGGAGGACATGAACGGGGTGGTGGTGAACGTGGAGGTGGCGGAGATCGTGGTGAACGTGGGGGTGGCGGAGATCGTGGTGAACGTGGAGATCGTGGAGATCGTGGTGAACGTGGAGATCGTGGAGATCGTGGTGAACGTGGAGATCGTGGAGATCGTGGAGATCGTGGAGGCAGTGAGCGCGGAGGCGGTGGAGATCGTGGAGGCGCTGGACGTGGATTCAGAAGGGAAGGGGGAGGTTTCCGAGGTGGTCGAGGAGGTTCTCGAGAGGCAAGTTATTCGTACCCTACGTATTCTAATTTTAATTTTCCTAGCTAATTGTCATAAATTTGCTCTATAGGATCGTCCAACTCGACAGGCTGCTCCACGTGTGGATGATGTTAATGATTTCCCAAGCTTGGGTTAAATCTGAATTGAAAACATCATCTCACCATTCAAAAACCAATAACACCAGTCTTTTATCCCTGTCGATAATGCTTTACAATCTAGCATCATAACAGCAAATTAAATATGTAAGCTTTTAAAGCGAAGATCCGTGGCCAGGCAAGAATATCACTGGCCCAAAAATGTTGTTCTCCATAAGCTCTTATAAACCCTCTCTCTTCTGTTACGGAGCTGTCAATTTCTTAAATAAGCTGTGCATTTTCACGTATGTGTCGTCAGCAATTAATTTAAAGCACAGGCAATTGAATAAAACCACGTATATTATCGTTACTATAAATGATCATGCAAATAGTAAATAAATATTTTAGTTAGTCTAGCTGTAGGCTTTACTTAGTCAAGATTGTTTAACTGTAAAATAAGTATATTCTACGTAATTAGGAATCAGGTTTTTGGTGTATCGGTTTCAAGTTGTGCACCGAATCGAATGGTTTCGTAGACCAAAATTCCAAGGCAGACAGAATTGAAGTGTCGCTACCCTCTCTCCACATTCATGGATTGTAAGGAAGGGACGCTGAAGAATCGTTGTATCAAATTCAGAATTCGATTGTTTCGACTAATTACGATGACAGGTTAAACTATTGATTATAATAGTCTGGCTTCGTCCAGTGACTGGTTTTACATAATGTAGGAGTGAGTGCATTTAACAGACGCTGTTTTATTACAAGTCTACCATATTGTTTTCAAGCGCTCTTACAGCTGAGTTTTTAATTACGTGAGCACTGTCACAGGTGGAAGAATCATTTGAAAGGGAAATCAATTCAGTATATCCAACATCCCTGTGAACTGAAATAATGAATGTGAATGAGCCTTTGGTTATAGATGAAAATAGGGAGATGTACCATTTAGTCGTTAGTAGATTAAGAGTATGGAGAAAAGAGGAAGGAAAACTCCGTAAGAATTGAAGCTAACCCGAGTTGAGAAACATAAAAAAGTTAGATCCAAGAAAAATGGAATGACTAGTAATACTATCCGAGTATCGTCCAACAACTGATGGTACCAATCATGTTAAGCCTTTTTTCAAGAAGACTTTGTTATATTACATATATGCTACGCTACTTCACTGAGCTAGGTCAACTAAACTTGCATACAAGGTGAAGTGTATATTGCAGGATTCAAAGTCCTTAAAAAAATATCGAAAGTCCCTAAAGTTACTGCACCTGTACGAATTACCTGTGTTACTCTCATGGAGCTCATGGACTTAATTTTCTGTAACATTATACATTAGCTCTTAGTTAGTATCTGTAGTTTTTCAGTTGATGAGTACGTATCCTATGTATTACCTGCTAGGTACGCCCTAGTTCACTACATCCTTAGACGATTGAAATTTTGAAATTATTACATAGATATTATTGAAAAGAATTTGAAACTCCACGTGACATTAGAAAATTAGAATATTCATAGAAAATCGACATATTGAGGAAAAAAACTAACAGCCTTCTTTAAAAAAATAGATTTAAACTACCGAGACTAGAGAAGGAAGTTAAAAGTGTTGAATTTTTGCATTTAACTCGCTATGAAATACTAGATGTGATTAAGTCATCCATAAATATAAAACTAATTTCAAATGATCATCATGAAATTCAACGTCACCAGAATATTAAAAAAATCCAGTCTAGCAATTACTACCGATTAGATGCAACCGCTACAGTCTGTTACTAAAGGGTAGTGATTGTTATATGAAAAGGAATCAGTGTCATTTCTTACACTTGTACACACTGATTACATATAATTAATATGTACTTTATTGTTTTGATTGTTTGTACTATATATAGCACTTGGTTATTTTCTCTTTTTGACATATACTGTAAGGTGGGTTGAGACTGTAGAACTTTTAGCGTGACCAAGATTTCCTAAGAGGTGACCAACAGCTTCCGGAATA
Organism: Agrenia bidenticulata; assembly: GCA_034694785.1. Lineage (NCBI taxonomy): Eukaryota > Metazoa > Arthropoda > Collembola > Entomobryomorpha > Isotomidae > Agrenia > Agrenia bidenticulata. Next base: position 4,247 of record JAQFYM010000558.1, on the reverse strand, counting down.
CTGAGTGACAAGTAAGTGGTGGTCACCCTCAGGATCTCTTTTCATGAATCATGTAAAAACTTCTATGCACTTGGCTTGCTTTTTTTAAAACTATGTAAGCGCTTCAATGAATATTTACTTTAATTGATTTACTATTCGTATTTTTATGAGAGTAGTAGTGAAAAAAAAAATTTTTTTAGTTTCTCTTCTATTACAAAGGAAATTTTGAAATTGTACCATTAAAATCGGCTAAATTGATTGTGTGATTCTCGAGAGGAAGGAAATGTACTTATTCGTGAAAACCTGTATGCAAATCTGTTTGCTCTTAATTAATACTAAAAATAATATCAATAACGCTGATATTTATAATTGAGGAAAGGTAGAGAGGTCAAGGGATTGAAATTCATTGGAAATTGATTGGGTTGATTGTCTTCTGTTCCTAGCCAAGATGGTCATGAGATAAGTTCAAGAAATAAAGGAGTGAATAATTCTAAAAGTCATCCGTCTCAATTTACTGGCTTTTTCACCCCCTCGCCGGGCCTCGCCCCCCTATTCTTGCATTCAACCGATTCAACCATAACTGTTAAGAAGCTACTTCCTGCTCATTAAATTAGTTGGCCTTACATATTATTCATGAATCAAAAGCATCTTATCCTTAGTGACATTTTATTCTAAGTATTCGAATTCACCTTCTTTGCTAACTGGATGTCAGAAAATTGAGGAAATCGTACTTTTGAAAATGCCCATGAAGTTTCATACATGAATAATCTCCAGGAATTTCATTACGTAATGGCAGATGTGAAAATGTAAAACCCTGTGATTTATTATCAAATTCGCCAAGCGTAAGTACAAATCGGAGTAATTGTCTAAGGTATTCAACTTCTAATCACAGTATGTTTTGTTACTTAAAGCTTAATTTTTGAATTCAGCAGCTCTATACAAGACAAGTTATGGCCACAGAATAAACACTTGTAAAAACTCAACGAATCTCTTGCGGACTTCCTTTCATTGCTGATATTGTATTTGTAAAGAGATACTAATAGGCCGTCATAAAGGTAAAACCCATTTATAGAAGCACCTAGGGAATAAGCTGCATAGTAAGTAAATACATATAACTCGATAATTGAACACAAACGAAATGGAAAGCTATGGAAAAATGCGGAATTTACAATTCTTCATTGTACTTGTCTTTCTTGAGAGAGCTATGTGACAGACGGAGTTTAAATAATTTGGAATCGTTTGATTATGGCAAAGAAGGCCTAACGGCGCTTTTTGTTGACTTCAGAAGAATCGTTTGCAGATTCAACAGCTTCATAAGCTCGTTCAATAGCTGTTACAACTTGATTCATTTCACTCTTGGTCAGATTTCGACTGACAGTAATGCAAATACTTGGCTCAGGTACGAGGGCTTCTTGCTTTTCCAGGTAACTTGGCTGAACTAAGGCTATTTTCTCTTCGTTCTTGACCTACACAAATTATTTGAGTTTTCAACTTTCTAAACACAGAATATATGCACGAAAAATATGCAGTGGACTTACATGGATTATTATTCGATTCAATAATGCTTTCTGCTCATTTCTTGAGAGTTCTCCGACATCTTTCAAAAATAAATGCTTGATAGGAGCAAGCTCATGACCACTGACACGGAAGAATGGAAGTTTATCCAAAGCTCTAAAATAATCGATGAAAATAAAATTACAATCAGTCACATGCTCTTTAAAAGATTGATAGCTTGACCCAGTTGACAGACTTACTTATACAAGTATTTGCAATTAGCCTGCAATTCGTGTACCATTTTAGGGTTTTCTTCAATCATCCTCAAGGATTGGATTCCCACTCCTGCCAGTAAAGGGGGAAGAGACGCAGAAAAACAGTATCCTATAAATACAGAAATCTTGATGTAAGCAACCAAATGCAATCGTTTAAATTTAAAGTGCATCAGGTATCATGAATATCATGATTGTCCATACCGAGACCGGAAATTCGTTGGTGGTCAACCACAAACGAAGGCCCAACAATAAATCCTCCAAAGGCGGCCAGTGCATGCTCTAAGCTCCCACTGATTAAATCAATATCTTCAACCTACATGTAAATTAATTTGTGTTAACTTAAAATTACATGGATAATAACTTACAATACGTTACGGACAGTTCCAAAATCAGTAAATTCTCACCGACACATTAAGATGCTCAGTAACACCTCTACCCGTAGCTCCTATGACTCCAAAAGATAAACTCTCGTCCACAAAAAGTCGGACCTTATTCTTTTTGCACATTGCAGCAATCTCATTTAAAGGGCACATTTCCCCAGTCTTTGCATAGATTCCTTCTACGATACAAAATCGACGAATGGTTTTTGCCTTCTTGGGATTCTGTAAGCATCAAAATCCCATTATTCAGTAAGTTCTAAAAGTCTCGGCCATAATTCATGCTTACTCAATAATTGTCAAAATCACTCTACCTTTCTATCAAGCGCAGCCTGCTGGTCCAAAAGCCGCTCCAAATCAGTAAAGTCATTGTGCTTAAAGTAATGAATAATGCTACGGGATGCTTGAAGACCTTTTTGAATTGAGAAGTTTACTTGCTCGTCCCTAAAAAAATTATTATGAACGTCACTAATATTACTTATCAGTAGGGATTTTTTTTAAACTTACGCAAATATCAAATCCCCAGCTTTAGAATATGAAGGAATAGCACTCGCGATGGTCGAAAATCCGTATGAATACAACGCTGTTTCCTCTAATTTAAAAAATTTCGCAATCTTTTCTTCCAGCTCTAAATGAACATCTATAATTCGGAAACCACAATATGAAAACTTAAACTATAGACTCAACTTGAATGATCATATGTAAATGCTTTCGTTTTTCATACCAACAGTGCCGTAAAATCCTCTGGGCCCACAAGAACCAACACCATACTTTCGAATGCATCGCTCAGCCTCCTGGTCCAACTCGGCATCATCAACTAGGCCCAAGTAGTTGTGCGTAGCAAAGTTAAGGTACTTCGTTCCTTGAATTTCAATGTGCTTGCCTGGCCGACCTTCAATCGAGCCCCAAATTTGGGAGACAGGAGTGTCATCAACTTCTTCGTGGTCCTCGTCTCCGACTATTTCAACCAAGGGCTTAGGTTTCCAAGCACGAAGAATTTGCTCCTCTTCCTGTGACCAATGAAATAAACTGCTCTAGTAATCCAAAATCTAAACCAACTAATCTAAATATCCCATGCCGATTGACTCTGAATACTCATAACTACTCATAAGATGATAACGACCAAGCTCTTGTTACCTCGTGTGTAAGCGCAATTTTGGCTTCGGGGTGCTTCTTTTTTCGACGCAATAGCCAAAGGACCCAGATGAACAGGGCAGCTTCAAGAAGCAAATGATAACTCGGAGTCTGTAATTAAAAGGGTTAGTCTTCAGCGTTTTGTAAACATCAACTACACACGATATAATATTCGGTGACAAATTGCATTGAAATCTTGTCGAGTATTTTATTATCATATTAAAAAATCCGTTGATTTTCCCGACTAACCTCAAAAAATGTTTTGTAGAGCAAATCCACGGCGTCATTAATTCTAATCATATTCGTCACTACACAGGGCACAAGGATCTCCTAAATCTCCTTTCAATCTTCGATATCAAAGTCCCGAATTTTTTCCCCAATTCTTCGGCAGCTTCAGCAGTCAGTGTCACACACTGTGCACTGTATCAGATTAAAGCTGTTTTAAAATATCTAAATTTCCCGTAAACTCACAATTACAATCCCAATATCTCAATATCCCTCAAGTCAACCTCTGCAAAGATATAAAGTTGTAAGACTTGGAAAGGACTGAAATGTAAGCTCACCGAGTTTGGACTTGACGTTGAGCTTCTCTCTCTGTAACTTAATGGGATGGTCAGATGTACTTACTTGGTAATTAAAAGTTTTGTACGAAGAAAAATAAATACATTACTTAGAATATAAATTAGTGCCTACAACATCATTTTTGATCAAGAGTTGTGAGTTGTGAATGAATGTGAACTTGAGTTTTGCTTGGTAAGATTGGGATTGGCTCTCTGCACCTCCTTCCTTCACTTGCGTAAAGTTAGCTCAAAAAAAATTGAGCTGGCCAGCTCAAATAAAATTGAGCTAGAAAAAACGAGCTAGCTCAAAAAAAAAATGAGCTCAGCTCAAAATAAAATTGAGCTGGCTCAAAAAAATTTTCAAGTCAAAAAATTTTTCGAGCTGGCTCAAAAAAAAATGAGCTCAGCTCAAAAAAAAAATGAGCTCA
>JAQFYM010000557.1:0-59456 GCA_034694785.1 Agrenia bidenticulata | reverse complement strand
AATCCTTCGACATTTATATAATTTCTACATACATTAGCTTTGCTCGATGGGTTTTTGGTCATCCAGGACCGAATCCGTACGAGTGGATTTAGCCATAGCATTATCCTTAAAATAGCTATTATTATTATTTAGAATAAGGGCTTGATTCTGTTCCTCTTGAAGCTGGGTGATTTCTTGATAAACTTTTCTTCGATGTTCTTCATCAAAAATGTGTGCTAGGATCTCTTCAGTTCGATGAATCCTGTCCTTGAATCGGGCCCGGTCGATGGCAAATCTTTCCCAGTACAATTTCCTCATCTGTTTCGAATCCTCGTCATCTTCAAACTCAATCACTTGCACCATCTCCTTTTCATTGAAGTGTACCTAGAATTTGAAAAAGAAATACTATTGACCACGCTATCACTTTTCAAAAAAGTTCCTGGATTGGAAATGGTCATAGAGCCAATAAGAGCCATGGATGTTTTTAGAATGTTTTTTCACCATTTCCAATCCAGGAATTTTTGTGAAAAGTGATAGAGTGGTCAATAGTATTTCTGATTTGAAAAATTCATAAGATTTCATGAATATGCAAGTCATACTAAATTGAATCACTAAAAAACGTATTCACCCTGTCGACAGTGTCGACGTATGAATAGGCAGCAAACGTTTACCACCCATACACACGTCATCTTGTTGAACAATGAACTAGCCATTTTGATAAATATTATTAAGAATTCCCATTCATTGCATCATATAAATGTATTTAATGTGTCAACACTCAACAGCTGACAGCACTATTATATTTTAAACTATTGCTGTGTACCTTTTTCTTGATGGGTGAGCATGGCTTGAGCCTTTTCTTACAACTGAGGGATAATTTTGAGACCCAGCACTGACTGGCTTGAAGATGAGGTTGAGATCCATTGTTTATTCTTGGAAGGCCGTTGTAGCCAAAGAAAATGGTGGTGGTACTAGGACCAGGGAATGATACTTGGTTATTACGGGTAGAAAGGCCTGGTTGAGTTGTACGGACGTCTTCATCACAGTCTTGAAACAAAATGCAGACATCATCATCCTCAAGGTCATCCTCCTCTATGTCCTCCCAATCGCTATCATTGGACGAATCCTCCGATTCGGAGGAGCAGTCTGTGGGGGTCTCTACCATTGGGGACACGGGGTCGTCTTTCATAATTTGTGGATCCATTATCGCTCCTTCAGCGTTTGAATGTCCTAGGCTGAGAGAATGATTGGAGGAAGCGTCTGAAGAAGCGGAGGCTGAAATGTGGTCAATCCCATAGCCTCCCATGGTTTTCATATCCTTGTGGGCTTCAATGACCTTTTCTTATATATCGACGTAGACTACGTCACGTAGTTGGAGGCAAGGAAAGGCTCCGTCGAAGACGCTGTGCACAGTTTCACTGTATCACAAAGATATCGTTTTCAAAGTTTGCGTTAACACGTGTTGATTCTATTGTTCTTTTATAAATATTATGAATTAAATTACAATTTGGCTACTAATAATCTACTAGTTCATTAGCATACACTGGTCCAACTTCTACCGGAACTCGAGGTTGAATTGGGGTGATAGGGTGGTATTATAGAGTTTTTAAAAATCTTGCTTTTCGTATCAGCACAGAAACTATTGAAATGTTCTTGGTTGACTCCACAAGGTCCGTTTGCACATCCAGCAGGGTTCATCTTAACTGTAGACAAGAGCTTATCATCTACAAGGTCACCGATGGGGATTTTACAATTATCTCTCAAACTCATGCCACTAGTAGTGCTACCAGGGTCTGTTTTATAGATCATTTCACGCGTCTCTAATTCTGGGGCGTTCACTTTGAATGAGACGGAAGGGGCAAGAACTAGTTGTAAAAGCAGTGATAACTTGGAAAGAGAGTTTAAATACTTTGAATCATTGATTTCTAGTTGACCATCTGCGAATAGTGCAACTTGGTGAGTGAAATTGTCGATATCTTCTGTAGTGTTGGACTTAATATTCTCACTTGGCCTTGTATAACTGTGTACGAACATTGTTTTGATAACTGACTTGAGTTTTCTTTTCAAATTATGATGAAACGATTAATTTTAAAAATATTTTATAAATTCTCTTCACTCTGTGTATTGTACTTTCTTATTGACTGTTAGGTTTTAGACTGATGCAATATCCCATCCATTCATGAAAGGTGTATGTGCTTTTTTTTAGTATCTCAAGTTGTACACGTCAGAAAACGAGGGTTGAGTCACGTAAGGTATTTCCTAGTATAGTATGCATGCATTGGCGGTATGGAGTTATGAGGGGGGGCGGTTAAAGAGGTTCTTGTTTTGACCTTAATGAATAATTATGAGCCTAATGCGTTGTAATTGTAGGGATAAAATGGATTGATATTTAAATTGGAGTGACTCTGTTTTTATTGTGCTGCCCATGGATACTGCTAATTAGCACCGCCCCCAATGTATTGCTTAGAGGAATGAACTTGCCTGTTGAAGGGTTGAAATCTTGGTTTCTGTTGGTTCGCATTTCTTATGATGTATTTTCAGCGTTTCCTAAAGGCACTTGCACATGTTCTCGAATTTTATGAGTTAGCATATTATAGAGTCTAGAACGTAGGTGTGTAGATTTAAATGTTATGGCATATAGCGATAGCAACCACACTGTTGTTTATAAGTCGCCGAGAAACCTCTGCGCGCTCTGAGGTCATGCGAGAAAGCTCTGGAAATATTTATTGTTTCATAAACATAAAACATGAAATAAAGCAACTATAAGTTAATTGTTGATTCTGTAGGTTATGTATTTGTAATGTAACATGAAACTTGAAAGATCAAGATTTTGATATTTGATGTAATGGATTTAGGCCTGTTGGCTCATGTATGACGTGACGTCAAATGCGTTGCATATGAAAGTAGAGGAAAAAACTAATTTATAATCCTTTGAGAATGAAAGGGATTGGCTAATAAGTATTGAAAGATCCACCTTCACAATATTATACACCTTGGATATTTGTTGTGTACTATTTTTGAACCTCTAAATGATCCTTCATATTTACTCTTAAATGCAGTAATTATGACGTACTAAAGGATGGAGGTCAAAAAACAGTTGTTACACAGATAACAACTTATATCTTAACGCATCTGTTATTTTCCAAACACAATTTGTCAGTTCTTTTGTATTGTATTGCAAAATGAGTTAATATTCATTTCCTGGTTTACCATAATTCAAAGTGCCCAATTTGGTGGTCCAAGTTGGTCAATTATTTTATTCTAACTGAAACTGAACTTCAGGCCTAATTACAAGTTATTTAAATTTTAATAACTGGACAGCTAATAATAGTCATGTCACATATATCAGCTTGTCAAAAAAGTATTTTGGCAAACATAGAATCTTCTGTGCTTGATTTTGGTAATCAAGTAAATAGAGAAATGACGTCTCTGGAAAAACTTCTGACCATTGATACCCGTGAGGGTAGTATCGTAAGCACGGAAGACAAGCGACTTACATTAGCTTATGAAGATATTACCGAAGTCCCGCAGAACCTTTTATTGGATTACGCCCCAATTCTGGAAATATTGGATCTCTCCCACAACAAACTTTCGTAAAATAATATTTTTTTAGTTCATTAAAAAATCCAGTTTAATCGCTTTCAATTTTATCGAAATTATTGATTTAAAAATATAGGAACGTGGACTTCCTCTCGCAGTGCAAGAATTTAACAACCGTAATCCTAGACCACAACCAGATTTTGTCAGAGACAAAATTTCCGCCTATGCTTTCTGTAACAACGCTTTGGTTGAATCATAATCTCATAAATAAGCTACATCCTTTTATTAAACATCTTGGAGAATCCTGTCCAAATCTCACCTGCCTTAGTCTCATGGGTAATAATGGGGCACCCTCCTATTTAACTGGAGGGACCTATTACGAATACCTCCAGTACCGATTGTTCGTCATTTCTTGGTTACCCAAACTGGTATACTTGGACGATCGGAACGTGAGGAATGATCAGAGGGAGGAGGCTCGTCGACTGTATGGAAGACCATTCTACCATTACTTGTTATCTCCACAGCAGTACTTGCAGCAGTTCCAGAGCAAATTCAAGGAGATTTATGAGTCGTTTCAAACGAGTCCTTCTACAATGATGAACAGAAGTGTGATGGTGGGGGCAGTGGAAGCTATTCATGTACAAGAGATGGGCAATATTTATAGCGACTCTTCTTCCAGCAGTTCGGTAAACGTTTCCTTTTCCGGCCTTTCCATGTTCAAAACGAGAAGCAGAAACTTTGTCATATGAATTAATTAGGTATAAACTTTACTGTACACATTTATTAAAAATTGTAATACATAAGAAACAGTGTCGATTGTGTATATAAGTTATTAACTGCCCCATTCTAAACAACAAACTGCGATATCTCCTTTGAGATATAACGATGAAGGTTTAAGGCTGAATTACAAATTACGGCAAATAGAGGAATGTAAATGTCGTATCTTAAACGAAATATCGTCGCAATTATTAAAATAAATTAGTCTCACACAGCTAGAGATTAAAATTAGACGTTTCGTATCACAGTCTGTATTCACGAAATATATCTAAGCATTATGGTGTGAGGTCTCAAAAAATTATAAACAATGCTCGGAAAGTATTCATAAAATCAATTCACTGACTTAGATTCATATAAAAACATCTCAAATCCTCAAAGTCTAAATTGACGGCTCATCTCCCGTGTCAATTTCTAAATCAATCTTATCTACAGTTCGGGCTAGTTTGGTTCTTAAGCACTTGACTGTGTCTAAGGAAGCTGCCATCACACCGGCGTCGATTATTGTCTTTGGAATCCAACCTTGAATCTGTAAGTCTATGTCCAGAATCCACTGGAATTCGGTCCTACCCGGATACCCTGTCACTGGGCTGAGCACCCATCCTCCTGTTCCATTTGTTCCTCTGAAGATGAGTAACATTTACATATAATTAATCCTCAGCAGCAGCACTAGAGCCTTAGCTAATCGATCATCTAAAGTCCAGGCAGCCTTTGTACTTACCGTGTGATTTTTTGTTGCTTGGGTTTGGCAGGATGTTTCACTGACTCAGATGCTAGAACATGGGTCCCGTCTTCGTATAATTTGTGGTGTCTTAGGGTGACAAAATCTCTCGGAGATATAGTTCCTCCTGCCCCCTCTTTGGCCACTTGGTAGCTTACATCCGTATTTGGGTCCAGTAGCTGATCAGAAATTATTATTCTATAATATATATTGAAGAGGAATAGAAATAGGATTTAAATTAGACTAGCTACCTGCAAAATCTCGCAGTGAATTACGGCAGGATTCCAATGAGGCATTAATTCAAAGTTTTGAAATAATTCAAATGCAACTTTCGAGGGCGATGATGTGATGACACCCTAAATGTAATGAGAGCATTATTAATTTTACAAAGAAATTACAAGGTTCATACTGAACTACTGAAGGTGGGGGATTACGCTCATAATCAAAATAATGTATCGTACCGAAACCATGAAGATTTTTCGAGGTGCCTTCATTACAAAAGCACTATCACCAGAATCAGATGTTTTTTCCAGTACCCAACCGGAGGATCTGACTCTGTGTAGAAGTTGATCTGTCATAATTGGTGCATGTTGTATCCACAATTTACACTAAGAACCATTCAATTGAGAATAGTTTAACAGAAAATGACCTTGATTCCTAATGTCTTGTCTAGTCTTTTTCTTTATAAAGATTTGAGAATTATTACCTCGGGTGAATCTGGGGGTGCGGTAGCCATTTTTTGTTTATAGAGCCGCTTAGCCCGTTTTTCCATAGATTCCGTTTCTGAATCTTCGTTGTCTTCATCTGAGTGTACTGGGGATTCAGGAAGTGAAAAGAAATCTGCTGTAGATTCAGGATAACTTCTTTGGTAGTTAGGAGCGTTTTGTACAATCTGAGAAACAGAACGGCCGAGCCACGAGATGACTCTTTGACTTTCACCTCCCACTGCACCCGTAGATTGGCCTGAAAGTTTATTTAAAGGTTATGTTAATGTGAATTCGGCTCTTTATTGACACGACAGTCTTTCTGATGTGATCTTTAGACGATTCCGAGTACTGACTTGATGACGTGCGGGAAGCACTATTACAATTGCTAATTTCCTTTTGATAGAACTTGAAAAGGATGAAATATTTTGATATCATAATGTAAATCAATCTTGGACTTTCTGTTTTCTGGGATTATTTATAAGCTCACAATGTATGTATGTATGTATGTATTGCGAGGGTTTCAAGATCATTACTCATAAGACCTGATCTATCTGCTGCCGAAGCCGTCACCGGCTTATCACAGACAGAGGAGCTCACAAGGAATACGGTCCACGATTGCAATGAACCAGAAAAGAGTTAGTTTCAAGAATCTTGAAACTAACTGGAATCGCATCTTGAATCAATATGAGGAATATCTGAACTTTTGATCTAAAGATTTCCTCGTTTAAAAACCGTATGAATTATTATTTAAAAATGGCAGTTGTGAAATTGTGAAACTTCAATGACATCTGCCCCTCTCAACCTTTTAAAAATCAAGCGACAGCTCAAATATTTTCAAGTTAAAAAATTTACGTTGCAACATGTTTTAAGAATATATAAATAATAATACTTACGAGCATGAAACATGGCAGCTTGCATTTCTTGAGGAACGACTCGGAAATCAAAGAACCAGGCTTCAGACCAAGAGAGAATAAAACTTGACAGAATCAACATCACAGGATAAGTTGCATTGTTGAGCGTCTCCCACTGATAAGGTGCAGAAAATTTAATCAGAATTTAGTTTAAAAACAATCAGATTATCAAAATAACATCAAGATGAAGAAAAATAATTTTCACACCATACCTCAAACAAGAAAACTTTGACAAGAAGAAATGAGCAAGTAATTGTAGTTGACAGCTATAACGAAAAACAAGATTACATTTCATGCAAAACATTTAATTGAACTTATGGAATGGAATAAATGCTGTGGAACGTACGGCGACTGGGAGCCAATGCTGACATCCAATAAGGCCGTAGAAAAGCAAGAGTAATACAAATCTAATGAAGGCACACATCTAAGGGACCAAAACAATTTGTTAATTGCAATTACAACATCTACACCAATTATTTACCAGCTTCGTCAAATTAAGAAAAGTACTCACCACTACATCGAAAAGCCTAGTTCTAAAGTTGTACTCAACTACTTCCAACTGAAACGCATCCACAATTGAAGTACCCCCTTTTGCCTGATGAAGAAGATAACAACGTATATTTCATAAGCATTCAATAGTTTGATAAAGATAAAGTTCAAGGGTCAAAAATACACTTGACACCCCTTACCAAAATGATTGACAAGACCCATAGTAGAAGGGTAAATAGGATATCGAATGTGACCAGAAGACAGAAGAATCGTCGGACAGGCGAGAGGTAGCGCCCATTGGAAGAGCCCAGTAAAATATCTTCAGATGGAATAACATAGGCCGAATATCCTTCCATCATCGTAGTAAGACAATTAGTTAAATACCAATGACGGACTTTTTAACAATTCCAATTTGCAATGGGAACACACATGGGACAGATTTTTTCAAAATTGATGGATCATGTCGCATCCATCGCTCAATCCAAAGGCAACAGACTCAACACTTAATTAATTAAATTATTAAGTTTCTGAAGAAAATTTAGAAGAGGGATAACACGTGTTCTACTCCCCCACGTGCACCGCTGGCTTGATGCTTCTCGTACACCGCGCAACAGGGATTTCGAAGCTACCCAAAAATCTGCAATCAAAATAAATGAATAAAAATTATTTTAGTTAAATAATTAAAGTCGCGATCGCCTAATCACTAATGAGTTAAAAATAATAATGACCAATTAACTTGCCAACTAATGAGATGGATGATTTCGCAATATTTTACAACTTTGAACTTAGCAACCTTGACTTACTCTACTTAAAAGACTTGACTACTTGACCTTCACCCTGCTGCCCTGAGAGTGCGTATCCGGAGACAGGAGCAAGAGACTTTAGAAGGTTTAGCACAATTAAAAATCTAGGATAAGTTTATATGGAGATCTAATCAATTGGTTTAAAAAGTACAATCTACAAACTCCATACAGTTACATAATGAGTCATGCTCTTATACAAAGACGAACTTGGATAAACAAATGCATCAAGATAAACTACGTACACAATCAATGCACAATGATTAGCATTAATATTTTACAATTTTTATAAACTACTTACCCCTCTATCTTGACAATGAAGACACTGAGCTTCTCCTCGCGTGAGAAACGGTTGACTTTCCTCTCTCAATAATTTGCTAATCAATGGGATTTAGTGACAATCAAAATGGTGAATTGATGGATTGGAACAAGAGTTAAAAAATCTGCTGAGCAAAACAGAAAGTAATTAAAATGGTATTAAAATAAAAGTTTTAAATCCCGCGCACTTTGATATTGAGAGAGACCAGCTGAGCTTGTGTGTGCCCTCCTGTGCATCTCCACATTGAATTCCCAGCATTACATTATTCCCACGGCTCACGGCGTGCTCATCATTTCCTATTAATCTAACACAAAGAACTCCTCGTCCTCTTCTCAATAATTAACTAAAAGTTCAAGATTAATTGTAAGTACTAAAAGTAAAAGAGGAAGGAAGAGATTAAAAAAGTGTCACTCGGTACGAATAGAATGGTCGCTATTGGAAAGAAAGAAGAGATGGCAAAAATCGAGAGCAAGAAACCTACGATTTCCGACGGAGGATCCTCAGGCACCGACTCTGACTCTGAAGGCTCCGATATCCCTGAATTGGAGGAGAATGCCGGTGCTGGTGGAGCAGCTGAGGGAGGCATCCCTGTAAGTACCTCTTCCACCCACTTTTCTTTATCAGCAATGAAAGGAATCGGATTTATATATTTATGTGTAAAAGGGACTTGGTGGACCTGATGACTTGATTAGCAAAGTGAAGCAAAGTCGGGGGGAGAAGAAGGCTCGGAAGATTATGTCCAAGTTGGGACTTAAGCAGGTAATTTATCATTGTGCTCAAGGACTCCATGTTATTGTTGATTGTATGTACTCACTGATTTTTTTTCGAAATTTAGATCACTGGAGTGAACCGTGTTACTATCCGAAAGTCCAAGAACATCTTATTCGTCATTACTAAGCCCGATGTGTATAAGAACCCTGCCAGTGACACTTACATTGTCTTTGGGGAAGCCAAGATTGAAGATCTTAGTCAGCAGGCTCAGATGGCCGCTGCTGAGAAATTCAAGGTAAGACTTGTGCCTTGATAACGCATTGAAATTGAAGAGTACCTCTGACCTCTGCACCCTAGCTATAGCTGTTCATGGTCTTGAAATTATATGGACTACTTTTATATGTTAATTAGGCTCCAGAAATGCCCTCCGTGTCGGAAATCAATCCGGCCAGCACCCTCACGAGTACCATTCAAGAGGAGGACACGGATGAAGAAGTGGACGCCTCTGGAGTGGAAGAAAAGGACATTGAGTTGGTTATGAGTCAGGCGAACGTCTCTCGGCCCAAGGCGATTAAAGCCTTGAAGAAAACTGAAAATGACATCGTCAACGCCATTATGGACCTCACTATGTAATTGTATAAAAAAAACTGTTAAGTAGTTCACTCAGCTCCATTCTTCTGTTTACTTTTTCAGCCAATTTAATAAACCTTAAGCAGTTTTTCTTTTTCTTCACACCAAAGTCTTACTGTAATTGACTAGTTAGCGTTGATTGTTTCAAAGCTGAGGTTCTTTCTATAAGTTTTCGTACCGGTCTGTTTCTAGTGTTTCTAACTCGGCTTATGATTTGTTGGCGATTAAAATCGAAAGTATTCTACAATATGAATAAATATAGGGTAACAAAAATTTCCGTACTAAACCTATGTTTTTTTTAAAGTAACGAATGGACTTAAGGCAGCCTGTGGGCAGTGAGTAGGACATCGGATTTGAACCGAGAAAGACTGGGTCTTCCATTTGCGAAAATATAGACGGGGTGTTAGTATGTAATTTAGAACGTTTAAGATGTTTTTCATAAACTGGATGGTCTTCTCTGTTTTTGGGCGGATTCACTTGCTTCTTCTGTCAAAGTGTCGTCGGCGGAAAGGGATTCGGACAAGGACTGTTCCCGTCGTTGAGTGAATTCATCTCGAAGTTGCTGCCATATGAATTGAGATTCGGATGTCTTCTCTCGAACCTTCCTCCATTTATCCCGATAGCTTAGCAACTCTTTTCGTAGTCTCTCCAGAAGTAGTCGCTTTTCTTTGAGTTCATACCTTGAAAATGAGAAGTTGTAAATGAAAGGGTAAAGTAAGATGTCTAAATCTGAGCTTACTTCAACACGGCCTCAGAATTATGAAGTCGATCTTGTTGAAGCTTAAGCTTGGATACTAGAGTCCAAGTTCGGTTGACTTCCTTAGTGACGCAATATAGTCTATGTTCTTGACGATCCAGCTGAATTGTAATGGGTTATGTTAAATTGTATGAGTGTACTTAATATGGATGGGGTTACGGAAAAGCTACCTTTGATTCCAGTTTCGTATTGAAGTTCTTTAAAGAGTTAATCTCTGTCTGGAGAGATTTTTTCTCCAGGATTAAATCCTTGAGTTTTATGAAAGTTCGACTAACGCTGAGAATCATTTGAGGTCCATCCTTCGTGTCTACACTTTTGTAACAACTCTCTTCCCCTGCAATATCAATTTCATTTTAATGAAGTTTATGAACAAGAAACTTAGGTTCCATTTATGTTCAAGCTTTTAACTACCGGGTATGTCTTCAGGTTCTGCATTTTCAGAACTATCTAAATTGTCGAATAAGCAGGACAATTCCACCCCTTCATCCTCTTCGGTTTGATCGGGAACTGAGTCTGTGTTGCTGATATCCTCGGACTGTCTGTTAAAATTGGAAATTGATAAGAAAAATTTAATCAAGGTGTTCATCTGTGAATATGCTGACTCAGAATTGTAGAATTACCTTAAGATAGCTTTAATTTTGGGCATATCGATGGGGACATCGACTTTTTCATGGAGAAGTTCATTAATTAGAGAGACTTGACAAGAAAGAAACTGACTACGGTCCGTTGTCTTTTTAAGCTTGCCTTCCAAACTCTTAATAGCCTTCTCAGTCTCCTTAAGCTTGAGGGTGAACTCGTCCACTTTTCTTTGAAGTTGTGAGTTCTCCAGGTGTAGGTTCTCCAGTTCATTAGTCTGTTGCTTGCATTTAAATTCGACGGACTCCAGATTTGATAGAAGGGTGCCCTTCTGTTCCTCATGGGCGGACCTCAGCCTCTCCATCGTTTCCGCATTTCGACGAAGCTTATCCCTGAGATCTTCAGACTCTAATTCGGAGGAGGCAAGGCGTCTCACTAACTCCGACCGACATTTCTTCTCCTCTGACACGACCTCCTCTAGAATCTGGAACTTGGATATGAGGGACTTGGCTTCATTTTCTCGCAGTTCCAGGAGACTTTTTCTCAGCACGGAGACTTGCTTGAGGACAGATATCTGAGGAAGGATTTTGACTTATCAACTTGGTATTAACATGGAAATTTTTAATCGCTTAGGTTGATACCAATCTTTACCTGTGATTCCAACTTGGTGCATCTTGCTTCCCAATTAATTTCCGTTGTACTTGAAGGTTTGGAAACGGAAGTAGGAGACTCTGACATTTTCAATTACGCCAGGGAATTCGGGATTTCACTTTAAGCTTTCGAGATACGGTCAGAATTCATGAAAGATCGATTCAAAAGGTTTTATAAAGAAAACTTGCTGATGCTGATTGTGTTATGAAATGTAAAATTTAAGGAGTCCTATGATAATAATTTATTTGACTAACAATAAGTCAGAGCAGTCAGATGTAACGAATCCGACACCCGACCTTCTTAATGATCAGACAGCTCAAGAACTGGCTGCCAACACAGATTTACGTGCATGTACGTATGATATTTTCCCAGGAAAAGAGAATTAGTAGTTAGAAGTTCCAAAGTTGAGAGATGTCTTGAAGTCTCAAGTGACTGTGACTATGTGACGATCAATACCTATCCCCACCGTTCTTTACGATTTGTGATGCTCGTATAGGCCAAAGTTGGTCCATGGTTTTTAAAGCATTCAATGAAGACGTGGATGATTTTCATAATGGTGAGAGCTAAAAATAGCGGAAATCGGGTAGTGCCAAAAAAGCATGGGTTATTAGTTACCCTACCGAGTTGGACTTGGGTCTTCAGTTCGAGAGCTTTGTGAGACGAGAGTCTTTCAAGCTTAACTCCAATCACCGTCTGCTTCTTGTTTACACGTGGATCAAACTGTAAGAATCGCTTGCGAATTTTCCTCTCTTCCACAAATGGTCAAATACAGATCGACGTGTGTTAAGGCTTCGCATCTCGACCTACAAGCTCAATCTGCGAATTTAATTTGCGACGTATGTCCTGACACTCCTGATATGGTTTATTATAGGTTGAGAGGAATACTATGAATAGACTTGTTGGCCACAATATGTGACAATTGAACTAGTTGGGCATGTCTTGTTGATTTGAGCTAGCTTTTAAGTCTTAATTTCAAGCCTTGGATTTAATCCGTAGACTCGGTCTACCGTACCGTTCAAATTGTCAGGATCTATTAATTATCTATACACTATTTGCCTATTTCCTATTGACATTCACTCGGTTACGAAAGTAGGAGGTGGTGGGTGGGGGATTGGTGACACAGTCTTTTATCGAATAAATGTAAAGAATGGACATGACGATTAGCCTCAAGGTTTGAATTCAAAGATAAGTCTGATGTCAGACAAGAGATCTTGATATTTCCCATTGACTCATATGCATACGTCGGTTGTATTATAAACAAAGATGATGTTATCTCAGAGACAGCTCATCTCTGCATTTGACGAGACGATGAACTCTTCGCCTAGTTTTATTGTGAGGGGAGGAGAGAACCGGGTTCTGCGGATATCCTGACTCCCAAAATGTCACTTTTAGTGAAACGTAGATTGTATTGTATATTATATGAAGCCTGAAGCCAGCAAGTGTCAATGTCTTAATATATTATACACGAAAGGTTACATGCCCTAGAATGTAGATTTGAATGAGTTTTGGCAGGGGATGTGTCCTCTGAAATTACGTCTTGTATTATATTTTTATATTTATGATTACTTTGGAATTTTGGATTTCGTACAATGCGATGGAATGGTCATAAGAATAGATATATGCGAGCTTCAAGGCATCACAGGGTATTCGTCTTAGAGTCTGGTTCACTAGCGATGGTTGACTGAGACATGGCAAAGCTATCTACGGTCTCTGTCAAGCTGTCATTTCCGGAGATATTTAGATTGGAATTGGAAGGGGTCTGAATGAGGATTTCGGGGACTGCGGCGTCTTTGGTAGAGCTCTCAGAGTCGTTCTTGGAAGCCCCTCTGAATGGAATCGGTCCAGGGAAGAAAGCGTAGATGAAGTGGTACATAGAATTGACTTGACAGATCAACTGGGGAAAAGGATTTTCAATTTAATGACTATGGGAGTTTTGAAAGATTGGTAAAGTAGAAAGGAGGTCTTACGGCTCCAAGTAGGGCGGCGTACATGTGCTTTGAGAACCTCGTGTTGGGCTTAGCTTTCCAATACTTGGAGATGATATCTTGGCTTCCAACAAGATAAGCGTATAGAATCACGTGACTTTGAATCATGTTATACGCTGCAGACTAAATAATATTAATTTTTTAAAGAGGCAGTTGTGGTGTCAATAAATGGTCAGAGGGTCTAAAAGGCTTATGTATGAGATCTTACTATGATGGTCCAGCTTTCTTGAGACTTGCAGAGCTTTGAGAAAAAGTAGAGTCCCATGCCAGAAGCGGATAGAATTAATTGGACTAACATTATAGAGAGCCATGTTCCTACTTGCCAGGTTGTATTTTGTCGTAAATCTGAAATGATTATAAAGCACGCAACTACTCCTAACAGGTTGAGGAACTGCAATTACAGGAGAAATAGCTTTTAAAATATTTTACATGGGCAAAATAAAATTAATCCATGGTTTAGTAGTGTAATATGTGTAAGTACAATTTGGACACCCCTGCTTCCCCATCGGAGGGCTAGGCCGATTTTTTTTTGAGAGATGGGGGAAGGTTGACTTATTACATCCATCTTGAATAGTGATACGGATGTGGTGGAAGGCCGAGATGTTCAAGGCCAAAAGTTACCCTGAAAATTATAAAATTAAAAGATATTGAAGAGAGTTTAAAATTCATCCTTTTTCGGTATTCCACTTTGGAAAAATAACGGTTAAATTTCCATGGAATTTGAGCCGTCTAGATTTATGAGTCCTCGAATATCGGTATTAGCAGTATTTGTATGTAAAAGTAAATGATCAACCGGGCGAGAAGTTTGCTTAAAGGAGGAGCTATTACAGAAAATCAAATATTTACGTACAAACTCATTTATGTTCCCTAATGTTACAAGTTACGAGCTATTAAAGGAGATTCCTGGCACTTTTCGAACCTTGCCAGATTAATCTTTATCATAGTTTAATGACTGGATAGATCAGAGGTGATTTACAAAGGGTATAATTTGTTCATGAACATTTTGTATTGTGAACAAAAGTGGTAAATAAATGTGCTTGAGGATAGGTAGCATTTAACAAAGATGAAGCGTCGTAGTAAGAGTAATTGAAAGGAAAGATCGAGTAAATTATTCCCAGTACATTAATGGCAAATTAATGTAAATTGATTTTATAATCTATGAATGTTCGGGGGCTATTATAAATTCAAACTCTGGCTGGAGTATCAATGATGGACAACCATTATTTCTAAAACATTAAAAACTTAATTGGAATGGCCTTTGGAAATTGGCATCCCAATTTTGTCAAGAAATGCTCAGGTAGAATGAAAACTCAAGGTCTCTGTTGGAATTGTCGTATGCATGTAGATTCTTATAAATCGAATGATGAGATTTTAATCCAAAGAACCTAATTGATTGTAAGCATTAGGTTGAATTGAATTTGAATAGAAATTGGTTTTAACCGTTTTAAAGGTGACAGGAATATCTATTTTTGGACGTTTCATATCGATATTGTCGATTTTGCAGAGAAATGTACGTTGTAAATGAAGTGGCAGATTTTGCATTCAGTATGCATAACGTTTCCCCAACCTTTTTTTTGCTGTAGCTTCACGAAAAGGATTTTGAAAAAATTATCTGTATTTAAAGTCAGTTTCATGACATGACATGACATATCATGTCATTCTCCCCCCGTTTGATGAAAGTTTTTTAGCAAGGAAATTTTTGGGTTTGTACAAAAAAATTCCAGACCTCTGTCAATTTTTTTGACTCCCTCGGGATTATTATTTGAATACAACTGAATCTATACGATTAGTGAGGATAAATATACATGCATAAAAAGCATTGATGAGTATCCAGAATAGACTATTTATGGGCTACACATCCTCTTGCAAATTTCCAGTCTGCAATTATCTCAGCGGCAGTCCATCGATCACACCCAATTTTTGCAAGAAAATTAACTTGGACGGGTAAAAAATACAAAAAACAAATGATGGAGTGGATAAAAAATAAATCGTGCTCAGTGTCCCATTGATCGAAACGAGTATTGTGGTTTTTTAATTTTAATTGAAATATGTGAATATAAATTACCCACTGGGTTTGCCATATTTTTTGGACTCTAATATGTCCAACAGGTTGATCTAAAACTTTTCTGAATCTGCTTAGAATTTATTTATGATGATTGAGGTGATAGGATGGATATGCATTAAAAGATATAGTGGAAATAAGATGATTGAGGTTATTAAATTTTCTACTAATGTGTAATAATAACAGCTTAAACATCCCATTTCATACATTTCAAGTGTGTAATGTAATTACAATGGGAATTTGCTGGATTTTTATAATCACCCATTGTAAATATTGTACTGGTACAGTGTATCGTTATCATGTCATATAAATATGATTTAAGATAACTCTATCAAGACAAAGAGCTGATGGGAATTATTATAAGGAAATCATGTTCATATCTATAAGAGACTTGTCCAGATAAATCCCTGGACAAGTATATAAGGGGCAGGAGAATTTCAGTTCTCTATCCCATTCCGATTTTGAATCCCTAACAATAAGAACAATCTCCAGCTCTGCTCTTTCTCAATTTCCAAACGAACTTGAAATCCATTTTCAAAAATGAACAAATTTGTCATCTTAGCGTTCTTGGCGGTGGTGGCTTGTGCCACGGGTGCAACCATCAACATCATCGACGTCTACAGTAAGGGTGTGTTCAATGTGGCCGTTTTGAGGAATCGCAAGCCCGTCGTTGTCTACTTTTCGAATGCGTGAGATTTCAAATCATTACCTCTCTGTGATAATTGGTATAATAAAATATTGAAATGGAAATGGTTTTGGTATAGGAAATGCGAGAAACAAGCTTGTGAATGGGTCGGACCTCAACTGGAGAGGATTGCCAAGAACAAAAGTGAGAAGCTGTACCTGGCCAAAGTCAACACGGACAAGATCCCGTCATTGATTCTACAAAATGGGATTCAGAAGTACCCGACCGTCATGGTCTTCAAGGATGGACAAGTTGTGGAGATGATTGAAGGGGGCAAGTGGGGCCAGATTGTTGATATGGTCAATAGGGCCTCAAAAATGTAACGGGCTTTTTTATAGTTATTAGAATTTGAAATTAAATATGAATTTCTACCTTTCGTTGTATTTTCTAATTGTATTGTATTACTTTTAAATATTAAAGAAATTCTTCAAGAAATAAAATCCCAAAATGCGGAATATATTTTCTGATCACATGCACTTGCTGCATATGAAAATGGTCGGTGACAGAATGAGCTAAATTCTACTGCTCAAGGATTTGCAGAATTTACCATCTACTCTGTAATTTTTTGTTAAAATGTCGGTTTGTTTGTGTGTTTCACAACTTCCTGACCGATTTGAAAGCTGCTGATCATAGCTCAATCGATTCACCAGACAAAGGAGATAATACTTTGATTCTGTCGAAAAATTGCCCTTGACCTTTAAAAAAGACCAAGTTAATTTCCCCATGCCTTTAGGGAAATTAACTTGGTATTTTTTAAAGGTTGAGCTATGAATTTCTTAAAAACTGATCCACTTATGGCTAAGTAATAGAATGACAAAATTATTTGTGTTCGTAGTGGGTTGATACAAGAAAATGGAGAGTATAAATACTAAAGTGTTTATTATGCAAATGCAGAGAATAAGAATCCTCTGCCAATTACCTGTTGCAGATAATAGATCTCATATATAAGAAATGACACCCAATTTTGTATCATGTGAAATAAGGCAAAGTTCTTCTAATAAAAGAATATGAGGCTATTGATTATATTTGTCTAGTCTGGAGTTGCACAGGTTCATTCGGTTTAAATAAGATTGTGCCGGCAAAGCGGGTATTTATTGGGCAGAACAAGATGAAGTAGAGTCCGATTTTGTCAGATGCGGAGTTAATCGGGTATCTTGGACAGAGGTTCTATAGCTGAGAGATGAGGAGGAAGGCCTCAGGTAGTTCAATTTATTTATTGATTATTCAATCACAACATTAAATTGTGATCAATTGGCAAGGAAGTCTAGTTGTCCACATTACCCAGCCCTTTTTCATCATCTTCCGATCTTCGGGGGTTTAGGTAATTTCTCGGGTCTCTTTGGCTCTTCCGACATTTCTTTTGGGTGTTTGATAATTTTTCGAGACTTTAAAATAATTTCCGGGTTGTCTAAGGATTGTCGAAACCTTTTAAGTTTATGATTCAAATCCTGAAATCTTGGCCAAGGGTCCTTGTAAGATATTTCCACACTCTCTGCACCTAATCTAACTGAGTCTAACTCTGAAAGGAACTTTCACTCTGTGTCATCTCCACTTGTGAGGGTGAGTTGCTTGGAAATTTTTTAGTAGTTCATCTTGGATTATAATTTGAAACGCTTTAAGTCAGTGGGCCCTTGAATGGGATCTAAAATTGAAGAGATTCGGTTGGGGCCGAGGATTATTTCTATACTTCTCCTTGCTGGTCAGATTGATCGATACTACCCGTTTTGAAATTTGTAACTGGAGGCCTTGATCATCTTTGAGCATCGAAATGATTTATATGTATTTGCCATGTTTTTCAAATTGGCTAGTGCAGTTGCTTTCTTATTGCTGGATTGTGGGAATTCGTTTCGACAAGTACCTGAAGTACCTATTAAGTTTATCGATCCGCCGGCCCCGTCTCTAGATTCCCAGGGCCAAGATCTTCCCATCTCTTGTGCATCTGCGTTCACCTCTTTTCACATTGAACATAAAGTTAGAAACTGAGTGAGTTGCTTTGCTGAGTAATTGGAATGTTGTTGTCCTATTAAATTTCTGAAGGGCTCAGTCGATGAACCGATCGATGATAAACAACTCTTAAGTATCTACATATATAAAGCCGAGTGTCCCATGTTCACAAGATAGATACGTTGTGGAAATATCGTGGATAAGACTCTTAACTCTGTAAAGATGTTGTCCTCTGACCTTGATTCGGATTCGACCAGTTGCTCCTCCAAATCCACGGATCTGTCACTCTCAGTAACAAGTGACTCGGAGACGAGTGTGAGAGAATTTGGTGAAGTAGAGCCGAGGATTTTAGAGGAAATCGACTTGAGCGATTCTGAAGATCTTTCTCAGACGGAACTCTCTTCATCGGAGGTTCGTCGACAGTACAGCAAACTCATCGAGACTTGCCAAGGTTAGTAGTATTGGTGATTTAGTGTTGAGATAAAACATATGACCCATGGATCAGATTCTAATAATAAACTTTGAATGCAATTTTCAGGGTTAGAAGATCGGGAAGGATTCGAGGGGAACTTGGACGAGATAATAAAATCGAATATTGTGAAAGCTAGTGAGCTGTTCGATAGGATGATGACACATGGAACTGTTTCTCAAGGAACTTCACAGACACAGAATTCCACTCAGTTTGGAGGTTAAGGATTGAGATGATTTTTACATTGGGGGGATTTTTATGGGAAGGTTTATAAGTGTTTTTTCTGAGGATATTAGGCGGACCCGGTGATATGTACATGGCATTTTTACATACTAAAATGTGCTCTGGGATGATCAAATACAAAAGCGATAGTATAGGGAGTGCCACTTCAGGGTTCAAGGTCGAAGATTTCTTGAGTTCGTTGGTACGACTTCCGGGAGATTCTATTTTATTCATGGCATGTTCGTTTTATGGAGGTTTTATTTTTAAAGTTGAAAAATTGATTTTGTAGAAAAGAAAATCGGCTGGAGAATCTGGAGAATTTTCAGTGAAAGTAGCGGCAAGGAGTTTAGCCGTAGAGTCCGCATCCGCGTCAAAAACATTACCGCAATTGGTGGCGGTTGTCGGGACGTTCGACAAGGATGCGGTGTCCGTGCCCAAGCAGAAGAAGCAGAGGGCCCCGACTAGAAAGAAACTGGACGAGACGGCCGGTCACGAAGAAGTGACCCTGGCTGTAAGCGATAAAAACCGACTGGGTAGAGAGAAGACGGCTCCAGAATCTGTTGCTCAGCACCTCAATAAGATATTGAGATACCATTCCCTCACCCAAGGGAAACCGACGAATCTCTTTGAGTTTATATTGGACCCAACGTCCCTGAACAAGTCCATTGAGTACCTTTTCTACGTGGGATTTTTGGTACAGGATGGATATGCGTCACTCACACGAGAAGGTTCCGTTAAAGAATATGGATTAAAGCCAAGTAAATGATGATGTGCTAATAAAAAATGGTGACACTGTAGGTGACAGTCGTACTAAAAACTTGGCTTTGCAATTGCGACCAGAAAAGCCCGTGGATAAGAAGGAAAAGCAGAAGCAACAAGTTGGTCGAAAGAGTCCTCGGAATCAGTACATTTTATCATTTTCACCTCGACTCTACAAGGTAACTTGGGTTAATTACATTGACAATTTGACACTGACTGTCCCTTTACTATTTTAAGTACCCTCTAAGTATTTTAAGACGATATTTAATTACTATTTTTTAGAGACTTTGCAAAGTTGCAGAAGGTGATCCAATCATTCCGACCTATAAGAATTTCACCGATTGGGGAGTAAGTGGAGATTTAATTGCAAATCTGTTGAGATAATTTTAACAATTAGTTATTTAAATAAGTCAGAGAGTTTTGAGGCTAAACCTGGTTGATTTTTCTAGGAGGATTGAAGCTGGAGAATACTGACTGTTTTTTCGATTTCGTCTTTGATCTCTCAGTTCATGACGGTTCAGATGGTTCGGCGTTGTTGAGGTTTGAAAGAGCTTCCAGCCTGGTTAGTTTACCGTTCTTAACTAGTAACTGTCACTTGGATTCTTCATCTAGGAATGGAAAGATAATTCGTTGGGTAAAAACATGTCGTCTGAATTTATAAATGTACTATTGATGTATGATGTAAGTATTTAATTGTGATTGTATCGTCAAGTACTCGTCTCGCTCTCATATTGTCAGTCAATGTGTCAAAACTGTGTCAAGGAAGAATTGTATTTTTAATCGCTTCAAAATTAGTATTAAGAGAGAAATGATGAATGGGTTTAGTATTTTTAATAAGCTTCGGAAATTATATCATTTTACATTACATTATTTTTATACAATGCTAGACGGATCAGACTCAATTGTAATTGATACAGTTTTAATATCAAGAGCTAATTACAAATATAAGTCCCCTTCTAGTGATTTCCTGGTCTTATAGTCTTTAAGACTTTCCTGGTCTTTAAGTGATCTTCGCCGTATTAACTTTCGCTGTTTCGATGTTTTAAGTAGTAATTGTAAAATGAAATCATCTCTGGGAACAAGTATGGTGAGACTGATTTGAGGTGAGATGGGTGAACACTATGAGAGATGTTATAACATTATATCGAGTTCTGTGGTGTGAGATTGATTTAAACATTGTTGAAATGTTCAGTCAATCCCTCAAGGAATAACTATAAGACTTGAAAGTAAGACTTTTGATTAGAAATGTGATTTCGGTATGGAGTAATTAAAGTATCTCAACGTTTAGGGTCTAAGCACATATTCAAAACCGTTCATCTCTCTGACTATTGTGTTAGTGAGTTTATACATCTTTGGGCTATGGATGTGTAGAATCTCTCGTGCCGTGCTGTAAAAAAGTTAGCAATAGAGAAAGGCTGTTAACTTTAATTCAGAAATTTCCCTTGAGGGATGGCTGTTAAGTTTAAAGTTTTAATTGTCATGATTTCGAGTAGTTATAAAAACTATTTCTCATTTTACTGGTTGGTGCTCTGTGGAAGAAATTGAACAATTTTTATTCTAAAACACTCGTATCTGTTTCACACAAATCAGACAAAAAAATTGTCTTTAGAATTGTATTTTTATTGTGTATCCAAAAATAAATTTTGGAAGGTTTAAATTTTTTTGAGCTTTTGAAATTGCTCGTTATCGTCAATGCTCGTACAGGCTCATAAATCAAGGGCTGTGGCTTATACAAGCATTATGAAGGTATTTTAGGGATTTGAAGAACGCTAAGAGTTCCGTAGAAAAATTTCTATGGAAATTAACTTTACGTATCTTTGGGGGAGGGTTGGATTTGGAAAGTTCTTCCATCCATTGGCATTAGTGAAATGGTCGTATTGAAGTTTTCATTGATCTCCTTCCAATGTCGTAAAATGTCTTACCATTCTTGTAACAGACTCCTCGCAGCATTTGACATTGTGAGTTCAATCATTTACAATTAAATGTTGAAGAGTCAATTAAAAAATCTTACATGTAATCGTTAGAATTGAAATAAAAGGAATAACTTGTATAATAATGGAAACCTTCCTTTCCAGACGATTTCATGTTTTAGCTTAATCATCTGGATTATATACTTTATTCAAAGTGAAGACCTTATAAAGTTGCAGTTCGAAACACATGAGAAAAACGAAAGTTTAGTCGAACTAATCGACAAACACAGGCCGAGCATCCGCTCCGTCGGGAATCTAGGAAGTAATGACACGTCCGCAGAAATACTTCAGAATGTTTACGAAATCGTCCACGCTAATTGCATGAACCAGTCTTACAATTCTTCAAACTTATCAGAAGCACAGGATCATCTACAAAAAGTTTTGAGTATGTACTTTATAAACTTAACTCCTAAAAAATATTTCACTTGAGGTTTTTTATTTAATTTTTCCCATTAATCTGGTTTTCAGTTATTTGTGTAAGCTTGATTATGATATCCATCTCAATGTTTTTCCTCTCCAGCTTAATCCTCTCTTATTTGACACGTCGGGTATGAATTATGGCTTAAGAATCAACTTCTAACGTTCTAGACGAAGTTAACGTTTGAATTTACAGGGAATGGCAGGTCACAAAGTCCTCCTCTTGACCTATCTCGTCGTTCAACTCTTATTCACGATGGAATACGGTGGGGCAGCAACAGTCTTGCTTTTCAATCACAGCCTCTGTGCTCTGAAAAACGAAGTAGATTCCATCAGATTGATGGTGGCTCTTATCATTGTGGTGTACAAACCGTTACAAATGTACGTAAGCTTTAGGTATTATAGAGAGGTAGCCAGGTGTGTTTATGTGGAGGAGCTAGAGTCGTCTTCAGAAGGGTCGATTCGATCTGGGAGTTCTTCGAATGAGGATTACATTTCCGATTCCAAGGCGAGATTGTCAAACGCTGTGGATGAGTCAAGGGCCCAGATTGATAAGGCGGAGGATTTAAAGAATCAGAACAGAACTGGTCCGATTTATAGGCAATTTAATGCCACGGACATACTCAAGAGCCATGACCTCCAGATGCAAAAGATGGAGAGGGCTAAGAAGTTTGAAGGGAAGTTGCTGGTGAGGGGCAAGGGTCCGGTTCCTTTAGCAAAGGTCGGCCCGGAGGATAAAAAATTGGAATTGCAACTGACTTAAGTTTATTTCAAATCCTATTTATTAATGTGTTCTCCTTTGCATTGGCTTTTATTCCAATTCATGTGGAGTGTATAAAAGTATCAAAACAATTTAATGTCGGTTCTTAATAAGCGTTTAAAATTCAGTTTCTGAACTTAAGTAGTATGACTGAGTGTTGTTTTACGATTAAAAAATATAATCTCGGTAGTTTTTAAGTTATAAGAAATTACGGAGACAAGATTTGAACGATATGCTCATCAATTATTGGCAAAGCTTTCTCATGAACAGCTTTGATGTGTCGACCAAGTTTGGACTTGTGAGGAAACTTGGAAGTGCAATTGTCCCAGGGACATTCCACGAAATTGATCTCCTTTCCCCCT
The DNA here is from genome assembly GCA_034694785.1 of Agrenia bidenticulata. NCBI lineage: Eukaryota > Metazoa > Arthropoda > Collembola > Entomobryomorpha > Isotomidae > Agrenia > Agrenia bidenticulata. The sequence goes on along the minus strand of JAQFYM010000557.1, from coordinate 36,256 downwards.
TGCTTATGAACTAATCGTATGTGCTGGGAAATCCCGTCCTTTGGGTACATATTGGGACAATAAGGGCAGAGGTTTGTCTCCCTCTCATCTTTGGACACGTGGCATTCCTCATGTCGAACTAGGTTGGACTTTCTTGAAAATGTTTTGCCGCAGATTTGGCACTGGAACGTCTGCTGAGCTTTTAGAGACTTGTGCAAGGGAGCTAAGGGTTCCCTTCCATCTTCAGATGTTTCGTCATCACTTGGGATCGTGTGACTTCGTTCGTGTTTGGCAAGGCTTCCGGCTTTTTTGAATAGTTTCCCACAGTGAGAACAGGCTTGAGTTTGAGATTTGGAAATGTTTGAGGAGATGTGATCTTCCTCCAAATGTTTTTCCAATTCGGCTGAGGATAGACATTTTTTTCGGCACCCGGGGGTAGTACACTTTTGATAATCTGTGAAAAAAGACAGAAGTTACGGATTTTGCCATGACATGTTTGAAATGAAGTACTCACCAAAGTGTTTGCTTCTAATGTGGTACTCGATAGTTTTCCTTGGAGGAGATATGTTACCCGGAGGGACTTCAAATCCACATAAGTCACACTTCCAACCCTTTTCTCCCTTGATCACTTTTACATCTCCATAATAATGAGTGCCATCATCGGCCTGGGTCCACTTCGGAGTTGAAGGGTCACCATTTCCAAGGAGACTGTAGGAGTTCAAAACATTCCTGTCTTTTAGATCTCGAAAATATTGATTCAACTTTGTGGGATGAAACTTGATATAATTATACTATGGTCAACAGGACCATTAATAAGCCACTATTGAAAAGAACCTTTTTAGAGGTCAATTGTCAAATTTTTCGACAGCTTCAGAACTGTGTGTCTGATCTAGTTGGTCAAATAACTCGAATGAGCTATTATGCAACTTTAAAATCGGTCCAGGTATGAAGGAGTAGTGAAATAGAAAAACAAGCAGACATTTTTATGGAATTATAGAGTTAGATTCTATGCTTACTCATTGACGAAATCGTCGACATCGATGGGGTTCCAAGTTGTAGTCGTAGTTGTACTGCTGACAAATGTTGTGCTTGTGCATTCTCCAGATATTCTTAAAGCCAATTCTTGATCATCAGGTTCACCCTTTAGATAAAGAAAGCAATTAATTAAATAACGGGAAATGTTAGACAGGTAAAGCAGCTGGAATTGTAAAGATTGGATAAGAACTAGAAGGAGTTGGTCATACTTCCGAAAGACTGTCAGTTGTAGCTGTGAGTTGTGACTGGCAAGAATCTTCAGAGAATTTTTCAATTCCTGTGATGGAAACGAGCCTTTTTGTTGATATGTTTCTTGTCACTTTGCCTGTAATTTTCAAATACAAGTTTTTATCCTTTTTAAATACTTTCAGGTACTAAATGATGTTTTAAATATTTGGATTTGATTCGAGTTAGGAATTTAATAACTTAATCACACTCTAAATTAAATTTCTCAGGTGGAATTGATAATGTGGGGGACTTTATACATCTCTTGGGCAGAGAGTTCGCTAAAAAAAATTAATTGTAAATGGAAAAGGAACGTTAATATTAATGAAGTTAATAGTTAATAAGACCTGAACTTACATTCTAATGCTTCTTTTCTGAATTCTTGAAATCGATGAGAATGTGTAGATGATAAATTTGACACTTGTTCAAAATTGCTATCATCAGTATTGTGATTATCAAGCCGAGCCAATAAAGTTATACTTCGTGTAACTCTTGAGGTTTTCTTGACGGATTTCGTTATGTTTAATTTCATGCGCTCCAGCTCCTCGAAAATTCCCAATTCTAAATTGGCGATATTATTCTCCAGCTCCTCCAATTTGTATATTCCAAGTAAACAATGAGTGCAAAATGGTAAAGCTTCAATCTCGAAATTCCATGAGAATCTACTAACACTTTCCACCCCTAATTTTTGGCAAAGTAGATTAAAAAGATTTTGATTCCTGCCTGGCTCAATATTTATCAAATCTGAGGATTTTATTTGGTCACAAAGAAGACAGGTTTGTTCATTGTTTTGTTCCATATTTCAACAATGAATTCAATGGAAAGCTGCTGCTAATATATTCCATTTAAATATTTTAAAATGTGTTTTTATAAATGAACACTAATTAATTTAATATTTATTAAAACTTTAATTAATTAAAGGATTTTGAAGAACATGTTCAAACGCCCTTGTTAGAGCCTCTGTAGCTGGGAGGGTGGGTAATGGTAAAGCTGCAGCTGTAGGAATAGTAAGTACCAAATGGCCCAACCTAACCATGAACATGGAACGAGCTTTTATTTTAGTTTCTCACTATGGAAGGACATGGGAGATCTATGCGTTTTAATTTACTAGTTGTGACTTTCAAATGCTTGGTATTTAAAATTGCATACATTTTTAGTCTTGGTCTCTTAGATTTTGTAGCATGTACACATTTAATCAGATAATCAACATAAGCATTCAATTGAAAGACTTGTGAACTATTTTATAAAATTTGGAATTAAAATATCTATCTAATTCTCAATTATTTATATTTTTAATCTCTTGGGTGAATGGCATGAAAAGTTGTCATGTCAATTGACATAATAATCCGTCTGCATAACCGAAGCTCAGACTTATATTTTTAGACACGTGGCTTTTATTTCTCAAGAAACGATAAAAATAAAATATAGTAACTACGTCTACTACGGCCTTGATTTACATATAACGTATGACTTTTCGTGACCCGTTTATGACCTTGGTTTTTCCAACCCTCAATATTAGAAGAGTTGGGATTTTGTCTTACTATTCAAAGTTCGTGTTACTGGAAAATGAATAGGATAGCTCAAATATTACCCATCTTGGTCTTTACGTCATTATTTTCAACTCCTTTTGTTGTAATCTGCTCATCTGAAATCAGCCCATGCGGATCCGTCAATTGCTTCAATGGAGGAGGATGTTTGTTTGTTAACGAGTCCTATGAAGAATGCCAATGCTTGGACGGATTCACTGGAGACGATTGTAAGAAAACAGCAAGTTCCAGTGCAACTTCAAATGAGTTGTATTACCTTCCACAAGAACCTCGACTGGACATCAGTAAGACACCACCTGACTCTGAAACGTCCACAACAACATGGAATTTACTTCCACAAGGACCTGAGAATTCCCTGGACATCAGTAAGACACCACCTGACTCTGAAACGTCCACTACAACATGGCATTTACTTCCACAAGGACCTGGAAATTCTCTGGACATCAGTAAGACACCCCCTGACGCTGAAACGTCGACCGCAACATGGCATTTACTTCCACAAGGACCTGGAAATTCCCTGGACATCAGTAAGACACCACCTGACCCTGAAACGTCAACCACAGCATGGCATCTACTACCTGAAGGAAGAGGAGAAACTGATCATGTCAATAAATCGTCAATGGCCAAAGCCCCTGCATTAAACGACTGGTATCTCCTCCCGCAAGGCCCAAGAGAAGAAACGAAACTTAACGAAATTGACATCAACGATGGAAGTAGAACGGTTCTACCTCCTGGGACTTCAACTCGTTTGCAAATGCATGAAATTGAAGAAGCTACAACTCTCAGGCCTAGTGAAAGCGTGACGGAGATTATGCAAAGTCCAACTTCCTCTGAGGTCTGGAATCTATATCCAGAAGGATCAGTAAGAACTAGAGAGAACCCCGTGAACTATTCAACCCCGTGGAATTTGGTTCCAGAAGGACCAAGGGAAACACTAACCGACGAGGTCACCACAATGGGGATTTCAAGTACAGCAGAGCCTACATCGTCATCCGTCTGGAACCTCCTCCCCGAATTAACCGAAGGATCAGACAGACCTACGAGTACGACCAACCCTTCTCACTCACCGATTTCAGAAATGTCTGCCGAACTAGGAACATCGGAACCCCTTTCGATTACAACATTGGAGCCCGATGGAAGGGATGATGAGACAAATCAAATTCCTAACGTCAGCGTACCCGAGGATTTAGCAGAGGGGATTAATTCGAGAAAAGAAATGAAATCAATTGTGAGGATTTACGAGAACCCTTGCAAGAAATTTGATAAGAAAGTGCATAAGCCACCCTGCCTGAACGGGGGAACATGTTATCACACGGACAGCCTCTCATTTGAGTGTGAATGCCCCAAGAACTTCACGGGAGAATTTTGCGAGTATGTAAATGCTTGTGTCAGCTCGCCTTGTCACAATGGTGGATTTTGCCAAAGTTTCGAAGACTCTGGGGTCTGTAATTGCATCTTGGGCTACAGCGGACCTCTCTGTGAACTGAGGGATGACAACTCAAACAATACGATTGCACTTGACGATGATGATTTGGACAAGGTGGAGATGTCATCAACTGTTGGATCCCTTGTAACTTCTTCAACAAAGTCGGCTAGTATGGAACTTCAAAACGGTACGGAGATTTCAGAAGGTGATGAAAGCAGCACCTTAAAGCCTGAAGGTTCAACCGCTAGCAATTTTCTTGAAGGAGAGGCTGAAAATATTCCTACCTTAGCTTCATCGTCTACATCAACCTCACCCTCTTCCGAAACGGACCTCATTGGAACGTCAAGTGGAAATGTGTCACTATTGGTCAAGTCCCCCGAAAGGGTTGAAGTGAATCGAAACACTCATGTCGACCCTTGCAAAAAGTTTGAGGAAACATTGAATGAGAAAGCATGTCTGAATGGAGGGACGTGTTACCACACAGATGACCTTAGCTTCGAGTGCGAATGCCCTTCACGGTTTACGGGAGAGTCTTGCGAGTATGTGAATGCATGTCTTCACTCTCCATGCAGGAATGGAGGGACGTGTCAAAATTTCCAAGACTCTGTGGTCTGCAATTGCCTCGTGGGGTACAGCGGAAAGGTGTGCGAAGTTCAGGAGTCAGTAGTCATTGAAGGAATCAAGGATGAGGACTTTGATGGGATAGAGAATTCCACAACTTCAAAGTCCCAACGGATTCTAAATCCAGTCACGATGAGGTCAAAGATTATGAAAGAGGCTGCTGATGTTAATGATCCATGCTACGTCCGTTCATATGTCTCAGAAATGCCTTGTCTCAATGGAGGGACTTGTATTTCTCTAAAGGGCAAGAATTCATACGAATGTGAATGTCCGGACAATTTTACAGGGACATTCTGTCAATTCGCAAATGCATGTGCTGTTTCTCCATGCAAGAATGGTGGCAGGTGTGAGAGCTTTGAGGACTCTGGCGTCTGCACTTGTCCAAATGGATACACTGGAACATACTGTGAACAAGTGGACACCGTTTCTCATCGAAGACCGAAGAACACAGTAGATACTGTAAAATGGAAATTGGAAAATAAACGGGAGTCTTCTACAACATCTGTATTGTATATTGAAGCCACCACTGCTGATCCTTGCATTAAAGCCTCGGAGGACGGCAACCAGAACCAAACCTGCAAAAACAATGCAAAGTGTAATCCCATAGACGAAGTCGCTTATGAGTGCGAATGTAGCAAAGAATTTACAGGAGAGCTCTGCCAATTCAAAAATCTTTGTTTTGACTTGCCTTGTCAGAATGGAGGAACTTGTGAAGCATTTGAAGACTCCGCTGTATGTACGTGTCCAGCATGGTCCATTGGGACATTTTGTGAGACGGACTTATCTCCTTCAACTGAGATCTCGGTGGATCACTTCAAAACCACAAGGAAGAGCCGAAAGAGGAAGAACAAGCTCAAGTCAAGGTTCGCGAGAAGACGCCGGCTAAAGAAGGGAAGGTATGACCTCGATGCATGTGAAGAAAATGAATCCGATGGGGGTACTGATAACCGTTGCCTTAACGGAGGTACATGTCTGCCTCTGAAAGATAAGAAATCTTATGACTGTGAATGTGCAGACGGATTCGTCGGAAAGTATTGCCAGTTTGTAGATGCTTGTGTCAAGTCTCCATGCATTAACGGTGGGATCTGTGAGAGTCACGAGGACTCTGGAACTTGTAGCTGTCCCCACGGCTTCTCTGGAACTTATTGTGAAGAAGTCGGTGACAGCAATGAGGCTTCCAAAACCAGACACCGATTTTCTAATAAGAGAGAGAAGGTCATCTCATCCATCTTTGACAATTGTATAAATGCGGAAATGGATGAGAGTAAGCCACACTGTATGAACGGTGCGAAATGCACGCTCCTTGATGACGACGAAGAACATGGCTATGCCTGTGAATGCAGGGACGGATTTACAGGGTCTCTGTGCGAGTACTTGAATGCATGTGCAAGTGCTCCCTGCATTAACGGCGGAACATGTGAGAGCTATGAGGAGACGGCGGTGTGCAATTGTCCCGTGGGATTCAACGGCACTTATTGCCAAGACGCTGAGTCCGACGACGGGACTAATTCAGTATTGACTGAGGCGGAAGAAGCTGGGAAAAAAGAGAGCAGTGTATTTGAGCACATCTACAGGAGCAAGATTCGAGACAGACCTCCTTATCCGATGTACGTACAAATGAAAAGTGCGCACTTTGAAGCTGTAACTCCCGGACCAGCTCCACACCCAGTAATTCCTATTCCAGGGTTTGAAGACATCACGAAGGATATGATTCGAATTGCAAAGGATGGGACTATCTACATTAGGAAACCGAAAAAAATCTTGAAGGGCAAAAGTTCAAAGACCTCTTTGCCCACCGAGGAGGAGGATGAGGAGAGCGGAGATGGTAACGAAGAACATGAGGAGTCTTCAACGGAGAGGCACCTTCGATCTCTGGATGCGACAATTGTGAAAGTGATGCCGAATGGGGAGCTATTCATTAAAGTTTTGGTTCCGAAAAGCTAAAAGGGAATGCATTTTTCATAACGGCTCAAGGTGTGAAAATTTCATGGCTTGACTAGTTAAAATAATGTGCATGGTCTCGAAACGGGTGAGATGAGTATGTTATTATCAAATATTTAATTGACCTTACAAGAGTACAAGGAATTCAACGCAGTATATCAAATCAAAACGATTAGAACTGGATCATTTGTCCCTGGAGATTAAAAAGAATTAAGAGTCAGTTGCAATGCTTAATTATGTAGACACAAAAGTCGTAATTGAAAGATCGTGTTTGCAGCTTACCTTGCGTTTCTTGTCTCCTCCCAATTCGAAATGCTTGCAGCGCTTAAGGGCCATTTGTTGTCGGTACTTGCACTCGGTGCACTCCATCCTCAACACAATCTTCTTGGTGGTCTTAGCCTAGAGTCACATAAAGTAAATGAGTTAATTACTGGATCATCGACCTGTCAAAGTCCTAAATTAAAAGTTCAAAGTTCACCTTCTTTCGGAAAATAGGTTTTGTTTGACCTCCATAACCCTGCTGCTTACGATCGTAACGCCTCCTTCCTTGGGCAGCATGTCGTTCCTTGGACTTCTTGTACTGGGTAACCTTATGCAGCTTGTGGTGCTTGCACTTTTTGCAAAAGGTCTTCCTCTGCTTAGGGATGTTAACCTGCACAAATTATAATTCAACAAAAAGATTATAAAAATAAGAATGTTATTTTAATTTAAAATATTCCAAGAAATAATGAAATAGTGAAAGATGGACACATGGCTCTTAAAATTTTGTCATGAATTTAATTCCATATTTTCGTATTAAAATGATGAAATTCATCTATTTTTGCAAGTGAACACGATCTATGCAATGTTGACTAGGTAAGGAAATTTTTGTAAGTCAAGAGTGTTCGAAAATTTACCATTTTGATGGATTTTATCGAAAACCGATCCGGGGATTCTTCTCGTGAACAGCACGGCGTGGTCGATAGTTCTCCTATTTGTAAAAGGTGCGCTTTTGCTTTGGTGCAATTATCTTCTCTCTTTGAGTTGTTGCCTGAGGCTGAGGTTTCGTTCAGCATTTAGTCTCTTGTTATTTGACTCTGGGTTTTGAGCTCCAAGTTGGCCCATGCAGGATGATATAAAATTACCACTCCTACTAGTCCAACTAGTCCTACTTATGTTTCTTTTGCAAATCATATTTTAACGGTAAATTAATAACCACAATGACCTTGTGAACTATGAAAATGTTTCAAAGCAATGGTTAAATTTCAGATTTGAACTAATCAAAGCAATTTCAAAGGTTCATTTGGCATGTACTTAAACTAATGTCATTAACAAGACAGAATATTATGATAACCACTTATCTTCAAGCAAGATTAATCGCTTCATAGAATACAGCAGTAGTTCGAACGACCTGTTTTGCTCACTCACTGACGGAGTCAGGCTGATTAGTCAATTATGAATTGTTTATAAAAGGTATTAATTTCATTGATTTCTTAAATACAAAAAAGTTCATCTGTAGACGTTGCATAGACTATAAAATTATATTCGAACCGTTTCGTCAGCCCAACTGAAATGTAAACTAAATACTAAACACTGAATATTTTCTTAGTTTCTTGACTATTAGGAGGCTCACAAATGATTCCAAGAGATAGATTAGCAAAATATCGTTACCAAACATTTTCAAGGGTGTTGAAGGAAGATATTGGTTGCATGAAAGGAAAAGCATTATTATTATTACTACTAGCATTTTCCGGATTGAAACTATTCGAATGATTGAGGTTGTTGACGTTATTTTGAGCTAATTCCTGCCCAGTTCCGTATTGAGCTTCGGATTGAGGGCGTGGATCCATTGTGGCCCTGGTAGTCTCAGTCCCAGACGAAAGCTGCTCGGAACGCTGTTGCTTCTTTTTATTCTTTCGGATATAAGGTGTCCTAGTCCCGTCTCTTCTTCGATAAGACTGTTTTCTTTCAGGGGGGTTTTCACTGTCATGGTAAACATCTCGATGCCTTCGCAAGTGGTACTTTTGGAAAAAAGCCATGTCACAATCCTTGCATTTGTGCGGTCGAATGTTCTTGTGCATATTCATGTGAATCTTTAACATTGTTGAGGAAATGCATCCAGTTCCACATTCGAGACATTTATAAGGTTTCTCCCCCGTATGATATATCATATGCATCTAGAAATAAAAGTAATATAAACATTTCAGGAAATGTACAACGAACAATAGGAAAGATTAGAAACGTTTTACAAGCTCTATCCATACTTTCAAGGGTTGAATAAATGGAAATTTCATAGGGCAATGAGGACACTGATGCCAATTTAGTTTGTCTCCATGCTTTCGCTTCGTATGATTTTTAAGACCAAGGGAACTATCTGCAATAATAAACGAAAAAGGTTATCTGCTTTTTTATAGACTTATTAAGGATAAACCGAGTCAAAAGTGAGGTTGCGATACTGTGATTTCTGGCTTCTCATTGTGACTGTACGGGCATGGCTTTAGTCCCAATCAGATGCCAAAAATCACTACGTCTCTACCTCCCTAAAGAACAGACTTAAAACGTACAGTAAACAGAACCACATATTTGGCAGATGTGCGTTGATCTTTCGCTCTTGTCTAAATGAGTCTCTTCATGATTTTTGAGCGTACGTGGAGTATGCAACTAAACAGTCAAGATAGTAAAGAGTTATTTTCCAAACCTGAATAAAATATGATTAATAATAATAATAAAAGAAAGGATTACCATTTTGCCGCAGTGGCGACATTGATATACTGCCAGCTTTAGAACAGGCGCGTTGCCACTTTTGGCTTTGGCATATTTCTTTTTACCATCAGTGATAGCGCGAGCGGCTGCTTTTTCCTCTTCGTTTTGATGGTCCCAGGCATGTCTTCGCATGGCCATCCTTGTAGTAAATGGTTTAGCACACACATTGCACGGAATTATTATGGACTTCTCATGAATAAGTTTGATGTGAGTGTCCAAGGTGGATTGATTTGTATGTACTTTATCACACAAGGAGCATTTAAAGCTGTCTATTTAGAAAACAAAGCACATGTGTTTACTCATATTATGTATTTTTTGTCGCTTAATAAAACCATTGAACATTGAACATCATAAATCATTTCGAATAACTGAGCTTGCAAAAACTATTTTTAGGCTTACTCAAATGTTTTAATTGTATGTGATACTTCATGCGGTTTTTGCGATTCTCGCGCTTCCCTCCTACAACAGTTTCATTGCAGCTGGTACATTTTAATCCATTGTCGATAGTCGAGACCTCGATTCCATCGTAAAACAATCGTCCTCTTGAAGTTTTTTTCCACTTAATCAGGGGGTCTTTCTCTTTTCTGTAAGAATAAATCCATACGATAATGCTCTTATATTATATTATGTACCATTAAAAATAGACGATTTAGTCATTTTAAAATTCTGAAAACTCAAAACAATAAGCCATTTGCCTTTGATTGTCAGAGTCGCTCTCATCCAACTCTCCCTCGTCATTGCCATCAAGAGAACTTTCTTCCGATTTGTCAAGTCTGAAGTCTGGATCACGAGATTGACGAGGCTCATCTGTTTCCGATTCTGATTCAGCCATGTACTTGGGATTTTTTTTTCGGGTTCTCAATTTACTTCTGACTTTTGTATTCGACACCTTTGCTTGAGGATTTCTAGTTCCAACTGAAGATTCTTCACTTGAAGAACCCGGAAACAAATTTTCAAACTCGTCTCCTTCCAAATCGGAAAAGTCTGGTTCAATTTCGATACGCTCAATGAAAGGTTTAGCATCCTTTTGAGTGGTCGTGTCCTTACGTCCTTCCGCTTCAAAGTTCTTCTCAAGCTTGATTTCCGTTGCATCATTTTTATCCTATAGAAAAGATAAGTTTTATAAAATGTTAGCATCGTCGGTAATTTGACTGAACATGTTAAACTGTACCAGAAAAAGAGGATCATCCTCCAGATTCCTAGAAATAGTCGCATCTGCCGAATTATTGTCCACCCGTTTCGAAACTCTGTGTGATTTTGTGATTTGACATGGTTCTTTGTCTTCCACCACTGCCCGAATTTTTCTACCGTGACTTTGCAATTCCGGGTGCTCAGGGAGGGGTGGATTTTTCTTTGGACGTCCCCGTTTCCGACCTGTAATGAATCCCTTACAATGTACATTGTTGGCTGATAGTTTTAAATTCATAATGATAATCAGCAAATTTGTCCACAAACCTTGGAGAGTTCCAGCAACCTGTTTCCTGAAGAAATCGAACTTCTTATGGTAATTTTTATCATTACTTAGAAACTTATGTTCAGTTGACCCTTCTTGACTTGTTGCAATGACCAAATTTCGAAGTGCATCAATTTTGTTAGCGTACTCGGTTTCCAGGCGTTGAACTTGTTCACAAATCTCCAAAAGGTCACTCGAGATCTTTAGACAAGAAGTGCAAAACGGTAGAGGCTCCGTATGGAAATTCCAATTTTGTTTCTTGTCCTTTGAATTCCATGTGATTTTAAAGGACTTGGAAAGTAGATTAAATATCTGCTCGTTCTGGTAGATAGGAAGCCCTTCAATAAAGTTGACGGATTCCTCTCGCTGTTGCTCCGTACAAATTAGGCATGGGTACCCGAAAATCAAAGGTTTCACATCAACTTCTGTTTCAGACTCGTTCGAGTCCATTGCTGTCAGTGTCCTTTTTTTAAATAGTTTTCAAGGGTCAATTTCATAAGTAAAGTCAACAGTGTACTCCTGAGTCCTGTGAGTCTTGACTCTTGTGTCAGTCAAGAGATTCTGAAATCTGAAGTCGATGGAATTTCAATATTTAGGTACTCATTTAAAATTTCGGACGAGTTTATTTCCATTTCTCGCAGCTTTTAGTCTACTGCAGATCATTCGATTCCGATGCTCAACAATAACAGACAAGTTTAATTGAACTTTAAATAAATTACTTGACTTTGCAATTTATTTGGTGTAATGTATATTGTATATTTACATTTAAATCCTATAACAGTGTCCGTATTTTTAGGAAAATAAGAAAATTCTAATACTCCTAACAATTCGTAATCTAAGAATCATACACAACTATAATCCAAAACACAAAATACACAAAGTGCTTGAAGCAATCTTCCATTAAATTATAGACTTTAATTAAGATAAACAGGTTATAAAATAGTGAGATAAAATAAGTGAAAGGATAAACAACTTATTTGCCATTAAATATAATTAACGTTTGCAAGATTGTATTTTCTTAGCAATCGAATCCCGAGAAGTTTTTTAAAATTAACCGAGAACTCGAAGTAGACAAGTACACCGTTCTGAACATTTAGCTGTGATAAATTTACTCATTAAAATGAGGTTGGATTTGGATGTAAATGTCGCGGGTGACACAAGTGTATGGTCCCAGGGAAGACTAACAGTAAGGATAAGCACTTGAACTACTAGTATAAGCCAAGCTAGAACTTGCCAGAAGATGATAATTGTCAACAGTTTCGGATAACTGCTGCACTTGGCCTGTTCCAAATTGTGCTTGGGATTGAGGAGATGAATCAGTCCGAGTCCCAACCACCGGAGCTTCCTCAGGATTCTGTTGCTTCCTTTTATTCTTTCGGATATAAGGTGTCCTAGTCCCGTCTCTTCTTCGATAAGACTGTTTTCTTGCTGGGGGATTTTCACTTTCATGATAAACTTCTCGATGCCTTCGCAAGTGGTACTTTTGGAAAAAAGCCATGTCACAATCCTTACATTTGTGCGGTCGAATGTCCTTGTGCATATTCAGGTGAACATTTAATAACATTTTGGACATGCAGCCAGCTCCACATTCGGGACATTTATGAGGTTTCTCCCCCGTATGACGTGCAATGTGTTGCTATAAAAATAAAAGAGATTTGGAAGGTGTGAAAGGTATGAGAATGACGGTAGTAGAAATGTTATCGTTGTTCAAGCCCAAGCTCGTTCCTTACATTTAATCGGGTCTGAAATGGAAATTTCTTCGGGCAATGAGGGCATTGCTTCCAAGTCGATTTGTTCTCATGATCATGCTTGGTCTTCATATGAGCCAGAAGGCCACCCACACTATCTGAAATATTCAAAGGGAAAAAAAATTAGCTTCCAAAATTTGATGAATTCTAAAATTGTGTCAGTAGGAGTGGAGTTAGAAAACTTACAGTAAACTGCCCCACAAATTTGGCACAAGGTTGATGGTCTTTCGCTTTTGTCCAAATGTATCTCCTCGTGCTTTTTCAAAGTAAATGGACAGGCAAACTGTTTTACAAGAAAGGATGAGTTTTTTTCTTTGAAGCATCAATAAAAATATAGTAGTAACTAGTAGTAAGTGGTAAGAATACTTTGATAGACTAAAAAAATAATAAAACTGACCATTTTGCCACAGTGACGGCATTGATGGTTTGGTTTTTTTGGTTTCGGATTCCCAATTTTCTTTTTACCTGAAGCAATAGCCGCTTCTTTTTCGGCTTCACTCTGATGGCTCCATATATGCCTTCGCATAGACATCATTGTGGTAAATGGTTTAGCACAGATACTGCAGGAAATGATTACTGACTTTTCGTGGACAGTTTTTACGTGGAGATCCAAGTTGTATTTATTGATGTGAGGTTTGTTGCATGTGGGACAGGGGAATCTTTCTATGCCAATAAAACAAGGCAGAAAAAATTAGTAAAAAAGTCTAATTTTGGTAGTTCAATTGTTGTGTTTTAAAAGACTATAAACTCACGGAGATGTTTCAAAATGATGTGATGCTTCATTCGGTCTTTACGAGAATCTCGCTTCCCTCCTTCAACGGTTTCATCACATTTAGTGCACGTGTATCCGTTTTCGATAGGGATCACTTCAATGCCATCATAAAACATCTTTCCATTTTTATTCTTCTTCCACCTAGAAACGCTGTCTCTGCAGGGAAAAAAAATTTATGGATCTGAACATCTCTACAACTAAAAAATGTTATTTATTTTGTAAACCAAGTGAACAAGATAAGTGAACCATCATGTACTCTTTGTAAACGTATTCCTCGTTCAATTCTCCGTCCTCTTCAGAAGAATCCGCTTTATCAAGTCTAAAGTCAGAATCCCGGCAGTCATCTGACTCCGATTCGGATTTACTGATACATTTTCGGCGTGTAGCTGCTTTAGGGATGATTTTTGATTTAGTTTTAACTTTTCTACTCCTGAGGGTCGTTTCATCAAGTCTAAAGTCAGGATCACGGCAGTCATCTGTCTCCGATTCGGATTTAATGACACCTTTTCGGGCTTTAGAGAGGATTTTGGATTTGGTTGTAACTTTTCTACTCCTGAGGGCGTGAACTTTTCTTGGGGGATTTTCAGTGCGACATGGAGGCTCTAATTTGGGTGAGCCCGGATTTAAAGATTCAAACTCTTCCGTTTGTAACTCAGAAGAGTCGGGTTCGATTTCGATTCTCTCAAGGACTGGCTTTACATCGAAAAGACCAACAAGGGCAGAATTAGTAACATTTTCTTCAGATTTGCACTCATAGTCAGGCTCGAAATCGTCGTCGGCCTCCTGTAATTCCATTCAACCAGAATTAGACCTAAAATACAGTCACCTTTTACTGGATTTACTGGGAATAAAAATAGGCTAATAAAAAAGATGGATACCAACAGATGATGACCATCATCCAAATCTTCCGAAATAGTACAGCTTGCATTAGTTGCATTGGTCTTTTCAGAAGCTCCGTATGATTTTCTTAAGGTAAGATTCTGATCTTCTACCGATTTCCGGAAATTATTTTGCCGAAGCTCAGGGAAGACGGTAAGAGGTGGATTTTTTTTCGGACGTCCCCGTTTTCGAGGTTGACCTGTAAATTGGGTATTTACAAATGACGTGTAGAATATATTGTGATACACTGTACACCTAGTGATAATCTCAGAAACAAGGACACACGTACCTGTCTGACTTCCGACAACCTGTTTTCGAAACCATGTAAACTTTTCCTCATAATTTTGGTCGTGTCCTAGAAATTGATGTTCCGATATGACCCCTTCTTGGCTACTTCCAACAATCAAATTTCGAATGTGCTCAGATTTGGCAGCGAACTCAACCTCCAAGCGTTGGACTTGGTTCAGTATCTCCAAAAGGTCACTCGAGATTCTTAAGCAGGAGGTGCAAAAGGGTAGAGCCTCCTTGCGGAAATCCCACCTTTGTTTCTTGTTCTTGGCATTCCAGGTCACTTTAAGGGCCTTGCAGAGTAAATCGAAGATCTTTTGATTCTTAGAAACGGTCAGAGTTTGACTAAGGGATTCCTCCTCCCACTTGTGTTCAGTACATATTAGGCAAGGGTACCCAAACACTATGGGCTTAATGTCAATTTCGTTCTCAAAGTCATCCATTGTTGCGAAGGTCCGGGGAGCCTTATTGGAGATTGAATTGTGAATTGATGAAGGACTCCCTCTCAGCTGTGACAATGAGTCAATATCTAAAATAGCAAGGATTCATTGGCACATATTTTACAATTAGTTAACTAGTTAAATGTTTTAAAAGTTTAAACTGTGAAATATTCGAAAGTTTTGTTGTGAGTGTTGATATTATTTCTGCTAGTTTGTCATTTGTGTGTTGTGATCGATCACATACAGATTTTATTTTTTATTAATTGTTGACACAATTCAAATTTCGCGCAGGATTCGAGATTTAAGATAGGACAAACTTTTTCTCAATTCAGATGAAAATCGGTCTTCTTCTTTCAGTCAGATTTTGCTTTGTGTTTGAGATTTTTGAAAAAAAAACTTTAAATTCACAGATAAAACCGATTATTGGATTGAAATAATTAAGATAAATGGGAAATTAAGGTTATCAGCTTCTGGAGTAGGAGCTCTATAAGATTTACTTTGTTCAACTTTGTTGAATGAAAATGAAAAGTGGAGTTGACCCCAAGTACGATTGCTTGCTGCCAGTCAGGACACAAATGGTACGTTTTTTTAATTGGCTTTAGTGATTAATTGGTTAAGTGTAGGTCAACTGCATGCAATATGAATTATAAGCCCCTTGCAACTTAACTTGGTTTTTGGTCTGATCTGGTGTACCTCGAAGACCCCGACATAATTCAATGTGACCTTAAAAAATGCTAAAAACTTGAGCAACAGCATCTTTTTATTTAATTAAGTATCAATAGAAAAGCTTATTGGCACAAACTTGCATTGGATTTTCATATCACATTTTGCTCAACTAAACACTAATCCATCCCACCTCTGGAAGGGAAATAATTATGATATGGAAAGCCACTTTCGGTACTTTCAAAACTAAAATGAGAAGGTTCGGCCACATTGGTTACACCCCCTAGGAATTGTCCTGAGGCTACAGGAGCACGATCACACCCAACTTTACCCTCGTTTTGTAGGGAGGAACTTATGACTGGTCTCGTGGTGGTTGCCCCCACTGGTTTATTTAGATCTCTTTTCTTACTTCGTTTTTGAGGGGTTCGTCTTGTACCGTTTTCACTTCGGTACGGAAGCTTTCTTGCTGGAGGGTTGGCACTCTCGTGGTATACCATCCGGTGCCTTTTTAAATGGTACTTTTGGAAGAAGGACATGTCACAGTGGTCACATTTGTGAGGTCGGATGTTTTTGTGCCTTAGAATGTGGCCTTGAAGCAGTCGAGATGTGTTGAATCCGGCACCGCATTCCGGGCATTTGTGAGGTTTTTCCCCCGTATGAGTTCTCACATGTTGCTACAAAAAAAGAAGGAAAATGTCATGATTAGGTCAGTACTTAAAATAAAATTCAATCAATTAATTTTTGAGAGATGAATGGATTATTTTCCATACTTTAAGACGAGATTGAGTTGGGAATTTCATAGGGCAATGTGGACACTGTAGCCACTGCAGTCGGCAATTATTCTCGTGTTTTCTTTTGATATGACTTTTTAGATTTTCGGGTGCACCTGGGTCAAAAAAAGTACATAGCTAGATTGATCTTCGATTTTTTGAAAGTCCCTAAAATGTGTTGTGTATAAAATACATACTATAAAGCCCTCCACAGATCTGACACATGTGCTTGCTCCGCTCGCTAAGGTCGATGTGGGTCTCTTCATGTTTCTTGAGTACGTATGGCCCCTTGCACTAATGTGACAAACAAGGAAGGTGACATAGAATTTCTGAGTTATCTTGAGGTTGATTGTTTTTGTTCTTTAGCTTTCTTACCATCTTTCCACACTGACCACATTGAAGTACTTTGATTTGTCTCTCAGAATCACAGAACTGCTTTTTCCCAACAGCCAACGCAGCTTGTTTCTCTTCTTGGTTGAGATGATTCCAGGAATGCCGCCGCTTAGCCCTCATCGACGTAAAGGGCTTCTCGCAGATTTCACACGAAATCGTTACAGACTTGTCATGGACAACCTGGATATGTTGATTGAGGCATCTTTGTGACGACATTATTTTATCACACACAGGACATACAAACTTGGCTGGATTTATGAAAGTTAATCGTCATTAGTCAATAGGGAGTTATGAGACGGTAATGCGGTAGGAGTTACCTTGATGTTTGAAGTTGATATGACGTTTCATCTTGTTCTTATTGTCGGGTAATGTGTCCTTGGGCCCTACGATGACCTCCTCACAAATGCTGCATTTGAGACCAGTGTCGACCAAATAGACTTCAACCCCATCGTACCATAATATTCCGGACTTTTTATCTCCTGTCCAAAGTCGGGTAGAGGTGACATTGCGTTTTCGACTGGGGAAAAGGTTATTGTATTGATATTCATGCTAGTACCTGTCTTAAATTGTTTTATAAAAAACATACCCTTCATCATCATAATCACTTAGTTTTGCGTCACTGCTATTTTCATCACAACTGGAACTATCGCCTAGCTTTTCAGGTCTAAAGTCAGAACCATAATCTTCGGAATCTTCGGATCCGGATTGAGCGACAGATTTCCGGGGTTTCCTTCTTTTAGATGATTTGGATTTAGCTTTTATTTTTGTCTTGGTTTCTTTGGCTGTAGTGGGCGTTGAAGATTTCACAGTTTTTGATGTGGAAAGGTTTTCGAATATTTCCTTCGGCACTGACCGTTTTGACTTGACTATTTTCTTTGAAGTTTCAGCTGAGAAGGGAATGGAAGACTCGTCTTCGTCTTCCAAGTTATGGAATAGTTCACTAGGTTCGTCTTCGGACTGAGGCTCGTCTTTGATCTCGACTGCTAGGTTTACGTTGGTTGGATTAATTGCAGATTCATTACTCCTATCCTCTTTGAAATCCCCGTCCTGAATATAATATTAAAATATTTTATTTGCCCTTACGTGTCATTAATGATTAAGGCGATTAAGGGTTCGCGAAATACTGAAAATGCTGAAAAGCTACCTCTAAAATTTCTTTTTGGAATTCTCCAGAATCTGAAAATGTGGGTATCGGCTGTCGCTTAACTCGTCCAGATCTTCTTGGTCTTGTAATAATAGTTTCATGTTCCTCTATCACCGAGTTTAGGTTCTTATCTCCACTCCCTAGGATCACAAATGCCGAAGATGGTCTACTTTTTTGAGATTCCAGTCCCCTTTGTTTCTCTATTAATTTAGATACAAGAATAAAGTTATTAAGTTATGAGGAAAATGTGGAATGTTAAGATTTCAACGAACCTGGCTGAGTCACTTGATGTCTGAAATATAAAAATCTCTGATTGTCAACTTGTGAATCTTTTAAATGCGAATCTTTAGACTCCGACTGAAGGATAAGATTTCTGAGGTCTGAGACTTTGGCGGAATACTGGAACTGGAGAAGTTGAATATGCTCCTGGATTTCCACAACTTCTCTGGAGATTTCTAAACAGGTGGGGCAGAAGGGCAAGGGCTCTTTAGTAAAGTCCCACGAATTCTTCTTTGTCATCTTAATTTTAAGGGATTTGCAGAGAAGAGTGAAAATCTTGTCGTTCTCCTCCGGCCCTTCGATGACCCCTCCTGAAAAAATTACAGATTCTTCCCCTTCTTGAGGCTCACTGCATATTAAACACGGGGATTTGGATGTCCAAGGCTTAGTTTCAGTTTCCAAAGGGTCCATCATGTTCCCTTAAAGTTGTCCTTAATACTAAAAAGTTGTTGTTGTCAATCCATTTGTTTACCAAGTCAAGTTTTGAGGTAGATTTCTTTTGGATGAGGATATACGCAGCGTTTAGCTTTAGCTTTCTGCTCTGGTCATGATTTATGCTTGTGTTTCAAGTTTGAACTTTGACTGAAGGTTAATTTAGATTTTAAAATACTTTTTTTATTCGAAAAATTAAATTTGATTTAAAAAATATAAAATGCGAACAATGTATATGACTAAAGAAACAACAGTAACTGGTACTGTTATCCGGCCACCGGGAATAAATGTTTGATAAGTCTATAGATAAGATGGAAGGTAAAAACTATAATAAATGCATCTGCTACTGGTTCAAGCCCCCACCCCCGCCTCCCGTAAATGAATAGCTAAAAGGATAAGCACAACTGGTACTACTTGTGAAATTGAAAGGCTGAGGAGGAGCTTCAGCCATGTTCCCTACGATTCCTAGCAATTGCTGAGCATCTACAGTATTACAAATAGGTTGAGGTTGTAGTTGCAGTTGGTGAGATGGATTTAATAGCTGTTCAATATGCTGAGGCTTTTCTAAATCAAACGTTGACATCTTCTTTCGGGTTCTCTTCTGAGGAGTTTTGCGGGTACCGTTTTCACTTCGGTAAGGTTGCTTCTTTGTGGGGGGTGTTTTACTCTCGTGGTATACTTGGGTGTGCCTCTGCAAATGGTAGCGACGGAAGAAGGACATGTCGCAGTGGTCGCATTTATGAGGGCGCAAGTTTTTGTGCTTGAGCATGTGGACTTTTAAAAGAGTGGACTGGCTGAAACCCGTTCCACACTCTGGGCACTTGTGAGGCTTTTCTCCTGTATGGCATCGCATGTGTTTCTGGGAAAATAGACGGGGTCATTTTGAGTTCAAACATTTGGAAATATAATATTTTAGAAATTGCATACTTCTAGACGGCCTGGTTGGGGATATTTCTTAGGGCAGTGGGGGCACTGCAGCCACTGTAATTGGTTATTATTTTCATGGGCCATTTTAATATGACTTCTAAGGGTTTCAGGAGCACCTTAAGAGTTTCATTAAAAATAAGATCTGATTCGAAATACAGATTTAATTTCAAATTTATGTGGAAAACGTACTGTACAGGGCTCCACAGATTTGACACATGTGCTTCAGTCGCTCGCTATGATCAATGTGAGTTTCTTCATGTCGCTTGAGATTGTATGGGCCTTTGCACTAAAAAGGAATATTCAAATTAGAAAATCAATCTAAACTTCTTTGGGTGATGGAAAATATTTAAAGTATTTATCTGAAAGAAAACTGACCATTTTGCCGCATTGACCACATTGCATGGATTGAGACTTCCTGCCACCTCCGTATTGCTTTTTACCCGATGCAATAGCCGCTTCTTTCTCCTCTTCATTCTGATGGTTCCAGGCGTGTCTCTTCATGGCGTTGATGGACGTGAAAGGCTTTTCACAGACCTCACAAGGAATGATGATGGACTTTTCGTGTACCATTTTGACATGCATGTCCAAGTACTTCTTGCACGACATTATCTTATCGCACAGCACACACGTGAACTTTTCTATTGACGAAATATAAATCAACATGAATATCAATGTTGATGATTTTAATTTCAAGCTATTGATTTTTAACTTACCGAGATGTTTTAATAGAATGTGTCGTTTCATTTTAATTTTATTATTTGATTTCTTGTCTCCGATAATAACTTCGTCACATCTGCTACATTTGAGGCCATTGTCGAGGGAAATGACTTCGATTCCATCATACCACAACTTTCCGGATTTACCATCTGCCCTCCATTTTCGGACGGTTGCCCAGCGGCTTTTTTCCCTGCAAAAATAACAACATTTGTCAAATCATGTTTATACACCCGGGTGTTTTGTCATAAATGTCGTTGCGAAACTTGGCCGTACTCGTCATAGTCACTTGAATCCTGATCACTTTCAGTAATGCCGAATATGCCGATTGATTTCTTGGGCTTATAATCCGATCCCTCTTCACTTTCTTCATCCGATGAATATTTTCGGGGTTTCTTGTTGCGAAGGATGCGTGGCATGGTTTTGGATTTAGCTCTCCTTTTCGGATTAATTTTAGTTACACTGGCTTTGACTTTTGCCTTAGTGTGTTCCACAGCCAAAAGTTTCACTGGTTTCAAAACATTGGGTGCCTCCTCCAGCTCATCCGACTCTGCTTCTTCCTTAATCTCAACGTAAGGCTTCAACTCTGTAGTGTCAATATCACTCGCTTCATTGTTGTAATCCTCAACTTCGTCATCAGAGTCCTGAAAATTTGAACATAATTCACAATGTAATTTAACTAGCCTATTACTAGTTGCTACTCATCTAACTATATAATTCCCTAAAAATGTAGTCTGTCTGTTTCAATGTTCCTCCATATAACTACTGGACGAACTTTAAGGCTCATTGGTTGACTAAACTAAGGAGCAGAGTTATATGATTGATTGGTGCTTTGCTATGGGGTGCTGTCGAAAAAATCGACAACTGACCTTCAAAGGTTCAAGTTTGTCCTTGCCTGTCTAAGACAGTGAGTACAGTTAAATACTAGTAGTTGTAAATGTTTTAATGTATGTTGGTCAGTACTTGTCCAGTATGGAAATGATCCTTGTCAGTCTCTCCATCTTGGAAATCGGAGGTGGATTGTTGAGGAAGGATCGTGTGAATTCTTTTGGTAACCCTCGATGATCTCCGTCTCCTTGCTTCAGGCATTAGGACGCTCAGATTTTTAAGCCTTAACTTTGGAGGTACGGAAACGGACGGGGTATTTTTAACAGGTTCTCTCAGACTTGGCTTTCTTGCTGGAATTTTTAAAATAAGTCAAAAGAGTTTCTGGCTTTTCACATATTTGAGATTAGGAATATAAACAAACTGACCTCCTCCGGTAACTTGTCGCCTAAAATGAATGAATCGCTCATCTTGTTGTAGTTGATGAGGGTGGTGTTCCTTGTCGGGTTTGTTTTGATATTCGTATTCTCCTATAGCAAAGATTAGATTTCTTAGCTCTTCAACTTTGGCTACGAACTGAGTCTCCAAAAGTTTGATGTTCTCTTGGATTTGGACTAATCCCCTCCCGATATCCAAACAAGACGGACATAAAGGTAAAGGCTCCTTCTCAAAGTCCCAGCTATTCTTTTTGCTAAGTTTAATCTTAAGAGATTTGCATAGTAAGCTGAAGAGCTTGTCTGGGTCTTCAGGACGTTCCTGGAGAAGTTCTGGAAAGGCGTCTTTAGCATTTGATGGTCTCTCAGCAGTCTCAGCACAGATGAGGCAGTTTTTTTGCATTTTAAAAAGTTTGCTGTTGAAGTGATTCAAATAAAATTAGAAATACGGGACACGTTTTATTTATGGAAATATAATAAGTAGCTAAAGAATTGCTCAAGTTTGTTTTGGTACTTTTAATTTCAAATCGGAAGGTTGCCGCGGTTGGTTAGATTTTTCGCAGTTTTTAGGCTTGTCAAAGTGGATATTCTAGTTGATAAATGCAAAAACTGACACGTTCAAAGATATTCTGGAATAAGGGAATATTAAACTTTAAAAAACGTTTATAATTTAATTTCAATCACATAATGATTTATTGATTGGATCATTTTAGTTTAGCAACAAGTGCTAATTCCCGAGAGTTTAATTTCACTTGGAGTTAATCATGCACAATTTTATTAATAATTATGATTTATATCTAAACTTCTCAATGCCACTGGACTATAATATTATTAATCAACTAAAACTAAGAAAAAGGATTAGTTAACTATCTCATCATATTTTAATAGCACCTTGACATAATTAAACTAATATTACAGTTTACATTGGGAAATAAGTTATAGAACAAACGGAATCTCAGTAAATTAAATACGAAGGCTCAACCCCAGAAATGCGTTCGAAATACTGAAATGGGTCCAATATTAATCGGAGCTAATTAAATTGGCAATTGTAATTAAATTAAAAATTGTAATTAAGTATTTATTTTGTGGAACAAAAAAAGGTTCATCTTCAAGTGCTTAGTGCTTGACCTTAGTTTTCTGAATGTTGGCAATCATGCTCATGGGGAGGAGTTTGGAGTTGATGAACTTGACACTTCCAAAGTGCAAGACCAACTGAGTCTCATAATATGTAAAGAGCCACATCATGTAATTCCGCTCCTGTTCCTCCTCGGGCATCGGAGCATCCAACGTCCAGTATCGATCAGAAACGGATGGGGATTGAGGTGACGGTCGTTCCAAAAGTCGAAGATATCGTTGGTACCAATTGGACAGTTGGGTCTCCCTCGTTGCGATGTACTCTTCCCAAGACGGGAGTTTCGGTGGTCCGACCGGGACTGGGCCACGAGAGTTGGGGCCACCCTGGGTCATTTGCATGATTTCGGATTTCCCATACCGCCGTTCGTGGTCTGCCTTCAATTCTTCCCATAAGATCTTATCCTCGGAAGGTAATTTCTTGAAGGCATCCTCGTCATTTAACTCGACGTAGGTCTCCCGAAGGGCCATGATCCCGATGAAGGGATTTATAAGGCCCAAACCACCGCGTTCTAAAGGCCAATAAGCCCAGGCGTCGACGATATCTGCTTCCTTGAGTTTCTCATACCGGCTTTTCAAGGTCTCCATGGGGCTTCCATTGTCCAGGCCGAATAAGCCTGTGTAGATCATCTTGAGGGAGGAGATGATTTGGTCCAAATGCTGCTTTCCAGAAACTAAGGAACATTTCCCGAAATTTCTGATAAAGAAGGCCAAGTACTTGTTGAATACGTTGATCCAGTCCAACACACATTCTGATTTCTCAAGAAGACCCTTCATCTCATTCAAGAACTTTGTAATGGCCTTTTGGTCGATTTTGAATATTCCATTGGAATGTAGTTCGAGATATCCCCAATGGATGTTCCTTTGTGGGAGACTGGCAGGTCCACAAATTGCAGGTCGACTTTCTGACAATTTCGGAGCTTGTTCTTGGGAATACACGGAAACGGATCCACTTCTATTCTCGTTGATTTTAAGTCCAACCATTTTACCGTATGTGTTCATGGTCTCCCAAGCTTTAGTCACATCCTCCGTTTGGTCACTCCAGAACCAAAATTCGTCCGAAATTCTATAAATCCGCATCCCGTTACATTTCCTGTTCACCAAGAAGTCTAATAGAAAGAGGAGCGTTTCTCCGAAAAGAGATGAGAGTGCGTGGGACGAAGGGACTCCACGAAGGACTTCCTTCTCCGAATCCGTCTCATTAAATTGAATTTTGGGCTGGAGGAACCGCTTGAAAAATTCCAGCCATGGCTTGGAGACCCCGAGGTATTCTAATGAAATCAGAGCTGCTTCATGGATCACAGAGGGACCAAAGGACTCCAAATCAGCTTGGACTACGATCAGAGGGTTATTTGGTCGAAGGACTTGGTTTAGCCGGATTTCACTGCTGAGGACGTGTAGGAAAGATTGCTTGAAATCAATGTCCGGTTTTGGAGGTGGAGGGGGTGGGGCTGGTATGGATCTTGACATTCGAGCCATTTTCGGTTGCCCATAGCCAATTTGATTGCGAGACATGTCCATCATTGGAGGGGCACTGCCAAAAGACATGGGCATTGAACATAACTGTACGGAGTCACATTCGATTTGGGCCTCGACCTTAGCGTATTCCTCCTGGTTTCGACTCTCTTGTGATTCCAGGGAGTCGGGGAGTGTGGAGAGAAAGGCCCCTTGATGAAACTGCTTCCTCTGGCCCTCAATGGAGCGATGATTGCAAAGGAGCTTGTTCCACATCCTGGAGTTGTAAATTCTTAAGAATTGGCGTTTGAAATAGGAGGCCCACTGGACACCCACATACTGGAGGAACAAGGCGGTGATAATATCCTCATTCATGAAGACCTTGTACTCCCCTGCAAGTCCTCGTCGAATGTCGACCAAGTCGGAGGAGGGGGATGGCCACACCCACCGCTGGAGATTTCTCAGCCTGTTGGTCAAGAGGGAGGCGACTTCCTCAAGGGCTTCAGTATTCTCACTCAGCTCCTTCAAGGCTGCCTTTTTCTCGTCTGAAAGGAGCTCCTCGGAGCTGAGGCCTTTGATGCAGCATTGGACATCGTACGAAGAAATGGACGAGTGTTCAATGTTGAAGAAGTCAAGAGTCTCCTTTTTAATTTCCTGCATTAGCTTCTCACTCTCGAGATTGTCGCCAAAGTTGAAGAGCTCGTCGGAGAGGAACTTTCGAAATGTGGAGGCTTCGAACTCTTCGGCCGAGGGTTGGGTGAACATGAGCTTTTGAAATCGCTCCACTGCCTTCTCCTTGTCAATTTTAGTCTGCTCTAGTCCGGCCTTGGACTCTTGGGATTTTTTCCGTTCTTCCAGCTCGAGCCATTCGCTAAGGAGTGACCCGTAGAGGTAGGAGTACTCACACTTCCTCAGGGAGTACTGAATCTCCTGCTTGAACTTTTCAATCCAGGCGGAGACTAGTTGAGGACTTATGGAAGGGTCTTCTTTGGAGTTTTGGAGGAGGTGTTTTAGATTCTCGATGAGGATGTTGTCGATGGTGTCTTTGACGGGGGAGTCCTTGACGGCGTCGTAAAGGATTTGAAGGGTCTGGTTTGGATTGTTGGATGGGTTGTCGGCTGCCGTTAGTGCGGGTTTGAAGTGGTCGGTCATGAGGTTCTTTTGAACCTTTAGTTCCTCCAGCTTCTCCTGGGTCACCTGCTGCAGAATACTCCGGAAGGATGCACTCATCTTCACACCGGCTTTTTAATCAATCTTCTGTGTAATCAAAAGATTTTAAATATTTTAAAATAGGGTTTAGTACTTTATATGGTTAAATGATTTTGAAATAAGTTTGCTACCTTTTTATTGTTGTGGATTTTTTAGATGATAAGTTGGATGAGTTTGAGGAGTCGAGTTGTTTTGACTTGTTGAAGGTTTGAAGTTTCAAGTTGGATTGTACGGAGTGGATTCTGGAATTGCTGGGGGAGTTGATAGATAAAATTAGCTGACAAGAACGTATTTGTTGATGACTGGTATTTATATTTGTGGATGAGTCATAGATGTGATTACATTTATGTAGCTGTCTCTCCTGTCTCTCTACAATGTTGGATAATAAAAAACTCCAAGGCTTTCGGCAGATTGAGCTTGGCATGTGATTTTTGTGCCAATCTAAATCCATGGGCAAATGTTCTTCCCCGGCAACCAATCCAGAGGAAGTAGAGGGGACTAAGTAACCTCTGGATATTTGGGAAGGGCGTGCGTGGACGTTGGCAATAATCGTTTTGGTCCATATACTTTACATGTGAATATGCATTTCGATATCATGTAACTTAAGTTTGCATAATATTCTATGGAAATGGATCGCCTGGTGATGGTGGATTTATCCATATCCATTCATATTTTTGTTGGATGTTTCTCCAGGATTCCAGGATAGAAATTAGAATTGTACTCGAGTGAGGAAAATAAGGGTAGAAATAATTAGCAAAGGTCATATTTTCCAAGGACATATGACATGCTAATTGACATTGTTCTCCTATGGGAATTTATGCTTTTGTGTTTATGTGTACGAGAGAAAATTATACCCTTGGTTTTATTTTTATAACATGGAATTTGGGAACATTTGTTTACTCTATTTTTTTATATCTGGAAATATTATTCATAGAGTCATAGTCGTATTTAATAATAATGCTGAACTAAAGGGTGCCCTTATATGTCGGGGTGATCTTCGGACCCTGAGCAGCAAGGGTCACGGAGAGTCTGGTTTTACATGGGCCTTATGGGAATATATTCTCTAGAGAGACCATTGCATTGATAAGTATAAAAAAAATACCACCACCGGCTCTCGGAATACAATATGCAATTATATCTCTCTTAAGGAAAGACAGGCACATCTGGAAGATTTTGGCCAAGTCCCATGAAAAAGGAGAGAGGATAGATCCTTCTTGTCGAATCATAGTGGCCAAATGTCAACATTGAAGCTCAAAAATGCATCAAGAATGAATTAAATAGAAAGAAAATGGGAATGTGCATAAAAATAGACCAAAGTTCTCATCCATAGTGAACTCTTGTAGGAGTATTCAAAATCCGGCATCCTCTCTTCTAATGACATCAATTCCAGTCAGTGGGGGCAACCAAAAGTGTCTCTACAAATGTTGTCTACTCTTCTTAACTTTTGTCTCCCGTACACATACCAATTTCATACATATACATAATACTATATAAAACTACATACCAATAAGATTCATAGGAATGAACGAGTCCGCTATTCCCACCGACTTATTATTAAAATGGATATGTAGATAAATCCTTTGGTCCCTAGTTTTAAGAAAAGCCCGAGGTTTTGCCTGGTCGAAGGGATTGCGTGGGCAGACACCTACATAATTTACCATGTACAAAGATTAGAGGGATGGAACATCTCCATTTCCTATATCCACTATATCCAACGCTTGAAAAAAAATATAAAAAAAGATTTGCATTTCCAATGACTAGTTGGTGTATGTGAGAGGATTTTTCGCTACCGGAACAAAAACGCGTGTCTACCAAATCGTAGAAAAGGTTGTGTAGAATTTTTTCTAAATCCAGAAGACGATATCCATGTCGACGTTCTTCTCCTGACTCATCTTGTTATCTCTTGTTATCTTAATAGAGTGGAAGCTAGGCAGTTGACGGAAGGGTTTCTCAGGACTCCTGAGTCAGGAGTAGTGTTAATAGGGAGTTTGTGATAACGAGCCTTTTTTAGAGGATATTTTTGAAGGTGATAGTGGGATGAGTGATGAGGAGAGTGATGAGGAAGTATTTTTGGGCCCAGAGAGAGAGAAGATCATAGGAGAGGATGTCCATTCCAATCTGGAGGTTTTGAATCAGAAGACAATCAATTTTGAGGACCTTCTCAATGAGCTTGTTCGACGGGGGTGCTTGTCCTTTGAGGAGAAGTTTAAGATCTTATCTGGAATTAAAGATGCGGTAATGGCTCACACGTTTTTTTTCGGCAGTAGGATTCTCGAGGTTTTTTCCTATTGATTTGAGTGTGATGGATTTTTATTTGAATGCAGACCTCGTCGAATAAAACTATTCCTGAGAAATGCAACGAGTTGTACCAAACTCTGATTCGTAAGAAAATCCCGTGGGCCAAAGTTTTTAAGTGTTGGGAAGAAACGGGGAACACGTACTTGACAGGGAGATTCGACACCCACTTTACCATCGAGGGGAGAGACTCCAAGTCCCTTAAATTTTCTAAATTCAAAGCCCTTCCCTCCCACCGAACCGAATTCCTCACCCACCTGTTCCTAAGGAATCTCCAACTCTCACCCAAAAATCTCCTCAAATGTCTCAAGAAAAGTACGCGGCTGGAATCCATACGAATCGAGAGGGTGAAAGTTCCCCACGGGGGTCGGGCTGGGGATGACCCAAGTACCGACTTTGACCAGCCCTTGATGCTTCCTAATTTAAAGGAATTTTTCTTTGAGGAAGTGACCCAACCTGAACTCTTTCAAAGTATTAAGGACGTGAATTTATTTTTGGACGAGTTGAATCTGAAGCCGATTTTATTTTTTGGACTCAACTCAAACATGGCATGGGATGCGGGGATTTATATCCATGTCCGCATGCGGGGAGTGACGATCCTTAAAATGAGCCCTTCATTCAGCTCAGGGTCAGAGGTCAAGACTACGGGTTCTAATGATGAGCCAGAGTATGTCTCCATGCTCCGACGAAGGCCGGCGGAATTCGGAGGATTTATAAATCCGGAGAACTGCTCCAGAGTTTCCTTGTATGAATGCTACCTCCCCAAGCTACCATTCTCATCAAAGTTGACCCAGTTGACCTTGTATAGATGTAAGATTCCGATCTTTGACCCCTTGCTTGCCAGCTGCTCTAATCTGGTCCATCTTTCTTTGTACGGAGAGTACGAGACTAATAACGTCTCCCAGCTTGACCTCTCCTCTTTGACATTGTGTCGAGAGAGTTTGAAGAAGGTTTCCCTTAGTTTTATTGAGCTGAGGGTGTCAAGTTGTGATGAGCTGGGCTTGTCCCTAGACCACTTGTGTATCGACTCTTGTAAAGTGGATGAGAGTTTGGTGGAAAGTATGTCATTGGTTTTTAAATGTGTTGTGAATGTATTTCTTATCGATTGTTCCTCTCAATTGCTGTCTGTGTTTTTGCTAAGTGGTAGTATGTCGGACTTGATAAGTGTCTCTAGTTTTACATGGGAGGAGGATAAGGGCTTGGAGGACTTGTATCTTTTGTTAAGTGCTAGTTTCAAGGGGAAGGAGCGGAATTTTGAAATGAAAAGAAGAGAGGGGAAATGGGTTGGGAATTTATGGAAGAAAGGAGCGGATCTCAACTCTTTCTTGACTGAGATTAACGAGTGGACTGTGTTTTGTGACATGGCCCATCGCAAAGGTTGGTTTGACCTGCCCTTTAAGAAGGGGGATGAGAATGATGATAATGATGACCCTAGACGAGTCTTTAAACGCAACTGACATGTTTTCAGTTAAGGAGATAATTAGTTATAGTAATTATTTATGTTAAAATTCAGTGCAGTCGACAGTGTCGTTAGGGTAAGGTCGGAAATTGTAGGATTAATGAAATAAAATAAAATAAGGAAATTAATAAAGAACATTTTGTAATTATTGTTGCTCGAGATATTTATTTAAGGTCGAAAGGTAAAATTATCAATTCTCGGTACAATTTGTTAGATTCCTGTGTATGAAAGCCAAATTTGAACTTCAATTAAAAAAATTACTGTGTTCGAAATAAATTGGCAGTGTGAAAAAATTAAAGTCCCTAAAATCGGTTGTAACTTGACCTTGAAACCTATTGGTCTCTAGTCACCCCTTGCGAATCCAAAATTTAGAAACAACTTAAAGGCTTATCCATCTGTCACTAAAGAGTTATAGCTTACACAAGCTTAGGCTATCAAAAAAAATCTTGAACAATTTTCAAGGATAATAGATATAAGTTATACAAGTTTGTGGGAGGTTATAATAATATGAGATTGAGCTTATAATCAAAAGCTTATTTTATAACTATATACTATATCTGACTGGAATTGTTTATTGATTTCCATTTCCAGCTTTTTGGATTTGTTTAAGATTATCTGGGGTATCTGTGTTAATGTATGAACCTTCTGGAATTTAAATTATTTTACCGGATTAAAATTTTTTGACATCAAAATTCCAGTTTTTAATACAAATAAATAAAATAGACTTCCATGTGATATATTAATTTCCTCTTGAATCAACAAATCAGTTGAAACTGTTAAGAGTTTCGTGGTCCCAACTTGGAGGTGACGTAACGTGACCACACTGACGAATTGAAAATACTTTTGACCCGGATCAGAAATGAAAATTCCCTTTAGCTCTTTATTGTCTAGTGTCTAATTCCGTGCCAATTAAATGATTATGACCACAGCAGATATTTAGTGGTCACTCGTCACATTCGAATGTCTAACCTTTGGATCCCATGTGCGCATTACCTTATCCAACGTTACATTCAAATTCCAAAGGGAACTAAAACTGATCTCGTTTAAAAAATTAAAATCCCATCCGTTTTTTCGTAATTCAATTATAAAATACAAATTGAGACCAAAACCCCGAAAATTCCATGAACTCTCAAACTGTGTTGTTTGTTTTGACGGGATGATTGATGGAATTGGGTGGGTTTTGATCGGTGTCAGTGTGGGGATTATATAGTGGAATCTTACCCTGAGAGATGCACAAGCATGTCAAGCATATCATTCCTTTCCTAATTGGCTAACGAGCACAAAAAGCTCTGCGTAGTTCCTCCATACCTCTCGAATAGAATATCAAAAAACCCTATCGCCCTATTAAAAAGCAAGTACAGCCTACTGCCCTGAGCTATTCGCCTCTGCCCGCTCGACCTTATAAATCGGATGGAGGATATAGATTTTTAGCAGAGGTATTGGCAGTAATTGGCAAGACTTCCCACCTTACAAAGTTCCACCTTGAAGCTGAAGGTCCCTCTGGAGTTTTCCTGGAGTTTTCGGACGTGTGAGGTGTCGGTCGGAGCCCTTGACAGTTGACACCTCTCGTCGTCCTCGTCGGGCCTGTGGCCGTCTGTGGGATGGGACTGAGATGGAATATAAATGGCACGTTTTTGGGCTTGGTGGATGCACCCTGTATTATGCATGTGTATGATGTGCAGTTGGTAGGTAAAAAAAAGTGGCAGAGTTTTTGGTGGTGGTGGTGGCGGTTGCTGTGAGTGAACCCTATCGATGCATAACCACCAGATCTGCCAGTACTCGAGAGGAGGACAGGCTGAGCTGCTGTTCAGTCTTTGTGTGCTTGGTTTCACAAAAGTATTGGCAATATAGTAAAACAAAGTGTGTCAGTGTGTGTGTATAAGAGTATAGGATTAAATTTGCACAGGATTTGCAATTTAGTTGTGGGGATGAAAGAATTGAAATAAGGTGAGTGGCCCAAGTGGGTGATCACTTGAATATTTTTACCCCTTTTTATTAGGAAACTCACGGAAATTGGCTTAGCTGTCAATTTTATTTGATTTCCGTAGGAAATTTTGTTGGGATGTTTTTGAAATGTGGGATTATGTTTAAGGTGTTGTGTGAGTTGTGTTTTTTTTTAATTATTTGTGTCTTTTATGGCTTTTTTGAGGATTGTGAATTGGGAAAGATTGTGTAGTTTTGTGGATTAGAGTATGTGAAAAAGGTAGATAGTGTAGAGAGAGATTAAAAATGTGATTAAAAGTTGTGTATTGAGTTATAAGTTAATTAGTTCTCGGTAATTGGCCAGGTGGAAAGTTTAGATTTCCTCTTTTTCTTTTGTGCAAAAGATTGGGAAAAGTTTTGATTTGATTGTTTTCTATTGAGTTTCTTAAAATTTGAACCCTTTGACCTTTAAATGTTGAGTATTGGTTGATTACAATGAATTTGTGACTGTGATTTGTACCTTTCCATTATCCTCACGTAGAAATCAATTTAATAATCTCAGTTATCAAGTTTTTTAATTTGCCCTTTCATCTATCTTCTCTCAATAGTCTCAATTTTTGTTAAAGAATTAAACTTATTTTACATCTTATGATATGTTTTTATAACTGAGTATTGGACTTGAGATATTGGTTACATTATATATATTTAAAGTCATTTACTGAATATATGGAATTGGATGACGAAATGAGTTTTCCGAAAAAATAAATCAATTGTTGTTAATGTAATTGCTCAATTGCTGAGTTGGTAGACTGTTCTATAAGAGGAGCTCAAATATTTCTCATGGGCAAGAGTTAAATCCATAAACATATTTCATGGCCAGAGATATGACCGATTATATAGACTTCCATTTTATTATCTATTTTTTAAATAGATTTGAATATTTTAGACTTGTAGTTCATTAAAAAGGACTTTATATAAGCTTCTCGAGTTTAAATAAAATGTTATAGTCTATAGGTATTTTACCCTTGACATTACACAAACACAGGCTTGTTGTAATTAAAAAATTAATCTCAAAACGGTAAATTTAGGGGATAAAATGTTTGATATAATATTCATTAATTATGAGTGATAGTTGGAATAAGGTTTTACTGGATATTCCACTATTATTAATGAAATTTGAATCTAGAGTTATATCATCCAACTAACTATCATCTCACGCCCACCTTAATCTCTTTTTTTTAAACCGTAAATCAAAAGAAAAAGCCAGATAGTTTTTAATGACCAGAGTTTTTTGTATTGGCGTTGGTAAATCCAAAAAACCTGTGTTCCGCCTATCAAAGGTGAAATGTAAAAATTACGATAGTTGAAAATTAAATAACCTCAATGACAATTGCAATTGAACAATACAGGTTTTATTAAAACTTAGACTTAACTCCCTAACCTACATTCCCAATTATCTTTTTTATAATTCTCTTCAAATGTCTGTCTGTTTTTGTTGTTGTTTTTTTCACTAACCCTCAATAACTGCTGGATCTTTTTTAAATCTCAATAGTTCATTCGATACAATTGACTTCGGAGGCTAGAGACATAATTAAGATGCTGTCGGAAAAAATGGACGATTGACTTCCGGAAAAGGTTACTTATCAATAGTATTAAATTTACGGGCATGTATGTATACTCCTAGTTTAACATAAATAAGTAAGACACACACAATTCTCAACACATTGTAATCAGTTTTTGTGTATTTATGTCACTATCTTGTTTTTTTTACCTTCTTTTCCGATTAAAAAATAATTTAAGTTTGTAGATATATGTTAAAAGGTAAAGATATTAATTCATTTATTGTTAGAATGGATAGTTAATTAAAATCTAACGAATAAGAGCCTGGTTCCAACTTTGAAGATTAGAATGAAAGAGATTAAGGAGAAGCCGTAATAATTATCCCACAAACTATTTAGATACTTTGACGTTTAACTGATTGTAAACGAGTTTGTGAGTGTGTCAGTGTTTAGTTATGGGCAGTCTTGACAAGTCGAGCTAGTCCTTTCCCCCATTAAATACCATGGGCCTCTCACATTTCTTAATGTTGATAAATGCAATGACCAGTGTTTGGTCAACGTGACAGTTGAAGGGGGTTAGGAATTATTTATTAAGCTTCTCTATAAATACAAACTTCTCAAATGAGTCCACGTCTTTTCAGACCCAATTCTTAGTCAAAATCTTCTATTCACTTGTTACATGTCATATCGATTGCCACCCAAGCTGCTTATCTGTGAGCTTGCTAGACTCATGACTTGAACTTGACATGTGGTATTAACTAAATTAATAGTTGATATCAAATTATCAAAGATGATCTAATCTCAAGGATTTTATTTTGCCAATTGTTTGTGGTTAGTTGATGGTGTTTTGCAAATATTAACATGACTTCTGTTTGTTCTGTGCAGGTCAATGAAGTAGAGGAGTCTTGTCTTGTCAACTCGTTCAGTTTTCATAGTGTGCTGTGCAATCTGGATTTCTCATTGTGATTGCATATCCAGGTTGGATAAGCCAGTGTGTGCAAGCTCACACTTTATTTAGCAAGTGTGGATTTTTTCCTCAGTTTTGATTGACTTCTCAGGATTGGTGGACACTGGAACTGGAGAGGAGTGTAGACATAACTGGGAAGAGCGGATTTCCGAGTCTCATCAAGTTGAGAAGATGTGGAGGTAATTGGGACACTGGTGAACATGGTTACCTACGTTCGTTCATGAGGAAAGTGTCAGTGTTGTTATTGTGATTAACTCAATTCAATCTAGGATCATCAAAAATGTCAAGGAACTGCTTGGGATTTGACTTGTCCAGTGGTTTGAAATCCCCGAATTATCCAGTGTCTGTATAAGCAAAGTGTGTGGATAAATTGGATTTGATTGTGGAAGAGTATCAATTGGAGATACTGGAATTATAGATTCAAAATCTTACTGCTGCTGCTTGCTGTGATCTTGTGAGAGAAGAAGGCTTGAAGATGACGACGAAGCTGGAGAGACAAGATTCGATTATTTCCATACTCTCATCAGGGATTGACCTTTGCAGGTAAGGTCATGTCTCTGATTAATCCTCGTAGCTTTAATCTAGTGAGTTGTGAGTTCATAGGGAAATGATTTCATTCATGTTACCAACATGGTTGGTAGTAGCTACTGGCGTGTCATTGTTGACAGGACGACAACTTACAGGGAATGAAAGATTTAGTGATTTTAGTATTGTTTGCTTATCAAGTGTAAATGAGAGTAAAGAGTTGAAGAGGAAGCGTGAACACGGGCCCCAATCTACTATTGGTACTAGGGGGATGATTTTGATGATCTATTATCAGACATGGATTCTCGGTTCTCTGTGTTATTGCCGAGATTGTTTACGCATTGTGTGCTGACTGCTGAGCTGTCACTTTGGACTTCCTCACTCACCAGTGTGCACTGTGCAGAGATTCGAATCAGAGTTTTCAGACTATTGACTCTGTCTCGAAAACTCGGCTGGCGTTCTTCATGGGTGTTCATGATGATGCATCACGAATCACGTTTTACATTACAATTTCCCAAGCTATTATAATAGTGAATGAGTTTAGGATGGAGGTCATGTGAGGGGTTAGATTTAGTCTGTGTTTAAATAATTAAATACAGTGTCAGGTATCTGAAATATAGGCTTTGGATTTTGAGACGAGAGAGGGTTTTATAGGCTCCTTATATATTTAATCCTCCTTGTTGTCTGTTGTTTTGTTGAAGATGCTCAAACATGTTAATAGGATCGTGTTGTATTTTAGTATGGCGATCATAGTTGAGTTTTATGAGTTTAAAAAAATAGGTTGGGTGTACTTAAGTAACTGTAGCTAGTTAGCTAGATTACATATTGACGTGACATACCTTAAGCTAATCATACGTTGAAGGAGGGTGAAATGAATGCTCACTGCATTGCTACAGTCACAATCAAAAGGCAAACATCACTGTAGCACAACCTCCCCAATAAACTTGTTTTGCTGGAAAGGGAAGATTGGAATGCAATGAAGTTCGTGACAAATTTATAAAATCCTGTATCTTAAGATTGTTAACGTAATTACCTCATTTCCTTGATTAGTCTCGAGAAGCTAATGAAGCTATTAACTTTTTCCACTTTTTGGCTCGGATGCTCAAGTTACTAGACAGACTCAGCTCGATAAGTCGTTAACAAGTTCAATCCATAATCCATTCTCTTGATAGTTGATACACCTGGTTGACACAAACTAGATTTCATCATGAGAACATGGGTTATGTTATACCCTTTAAGGTGTAGGGAATTTTTAGATTCAAGCTATAAAAAATAAATGTGAGAGAGGTGTCTAGGGCAAAGTAGGTAATTCATTGCCTGTAACACAAACTAAATGCTTCCTATTTATCTTTATCTTTATTTATGTGTGTATGCAGAATTGTAAAAGGATTTTTTTGTAAAGTTGGGTTATGTATGCTTATATCCAGGGCAGTGCCGGCAGAATTCTGTTTCTGATGGATCAATGAGGAAAGAAAGGATGAGATTATAAAGTAGGCAAAAAATGTATGAAATATGTACATGACTGAAGATTAGAATAAATTACTAGACGTCTACAGGCCCATTGGTGGGACACTATTCATAAGTAGCTTTTTTCCGGAGGTCAAGGGTCAATTTTCTCGACAGCATCACAATATTGACAATCATTATATCTCTGGCTGTTATAGATCTAGTTAATCGGAGGAGATATTCAGCTTAAGATCCATCTAGTAGTTGAGGAGGAGTAGAAATACATTATTATACACACACATTTAATCAAAGTTATTATAATTGGATTAAGAGTTGGGAGTTTTAAGTTTTTGAATGGAGTGTAACAATCTAAGCTTGCTTGTATAACTTCCTTGAGTTCATTGTTGGATTTACATAGACGGCAGGTTAGACTCAGCATGGAGTCGACTGTGAATAAGATATTAATTGTTATGTTATCCTGATTATTGGTTAGATAGTTTTTAGCCCGTTCGTTAGGGCTTATAGGATCACCTTTGTCTGTCCGTCCGTCCGTCTGTCCGTGTATCGCATAACTGACGAAATAATTAACCTAGAGTAACCAAATTTTGCA